>JANSVA010446219.1:0-17184 GCA_025504915.1 Erythroxylum reticulatum | reverse complement strand
AGAATGAAGTGAACAAGAATTAGCAATGATGGTTGAGGTTTAAGGTGTGTTAGTAGTAGTAGATGGGAAGTAAAAATACGGAAATAAATGAAGTTTCTGTGATGCCTCTGTCAAAGTTCGCCGCGGTGAACTCTTGATTTGGGTGAATATTTCCCTTTCTGGAAAAGTTCGCCGCAGCGATCTTTTATTAGTCCGTCACGACGAACTTTCCCGCACTGAGTATACTATAGTATTTTAGGTCTAACTTTTTGTGTAGATGTCCAAATGAGATGATTTTTGATTTGGTAAAAACTAGAGACATAGAGATACAAATTGAGTGAAGGAATAATGTCTAAATTCAATCTATATGAATATCAATGTTTGGATAGAAGTTGAGTATAGAATTTTGTTTCATGCATAAGGATAGCCCGAAATTGTTTAGGCAGTAACTTTCCTATTATTGAACCAATTGAATGGAATTTTGGTTGTTGTTTAAGGAAATCAAGTGGTGAAAAATAGGTAAGAGGAGAAATAGGAAAGACATCTTTGAGCAAGGTTTAAGCAAGAAATTCAAGGTACGTTTCATGTTTATAATAGAGTTACTAAGCGATGAATATTTCTGTTCCAAAGAAAGAAAATAAAATCATTTCAAATTACTTCAGGGATGTTGCATTATTTATTTTGATTGATCTAATAAATTATTACATGTTTGATACTTGAATTATTGATGATGATGAGATGAAGATGGAAATGGTTTTGAAATATATGATGCTTATGAAAATCATGTTCCTGAAAAGAGCCTTTTGGGCAATATACTTTGCATGTCTTGAAATATATGTTATATGGGTTTGTGGTAGTCCCCTAAGTAAAGTCAAGTGCACATTGACAAAAGGCTTCTCCCGCCTGCCCGCTAGTGGCATGGAGCTCCTTCATAGACTCCCATAAGCTCACAGCTACGAAAGACCATTAAGTGGGATTGCGTTAGTACGTTCTGTTCATGGCTACATAGGACCATTATATGGGAATGTATAGTACATTCTGTTTTGGATCCACCTAAACCATTATGATGCACTTATGTGTTTATGATTTTGTGAATAAGTTTATGCATATATGATTTGTGTTTTTGCGACTTGGTTGTGAATTTGGGAACTAAGCATTTCATGATTTTAATAAGAATTTTCTTTGATGAACGAACATTTTCAATGGTTTTGCTTAATTCTCCATTATAAACTTGTTACCCACAAGATTTAAGCTCACCCCCTACCATTTTCGTCCCATCTACAAGTGAAGAGCAAGAGATTGAGTAGTCAAGAGCCAAGGTATCACTTCAACTAGATTTATTTTTGCTTTTGAAGTTAGCTTTTATAAAACAACGCTTTAGTTGCATTTTGAGAAATTCTACTTTTTGCAAACTATGTATTTTTAGGATTATGCTATAATGTGGCTTTAAATGCCCATTAAAGCTTTTTAAAACTCTACCTTTAAATATAAATGAAATGTATGATTGGAGATATCTATTATTTTTCATGTTTTCACGAAGTATTTGGATTTTGGAAATTGCATGGGTTTATGTATAAGTTCATTTTGTTTTGGGAATGAATTGAGGATGGTTGATGGGAAATTTATGGTTACATTTAGTAGAGTTAATGTTGGGGTTGAGCAGTTGAAAGAGTTTAAGTTGCATTAAATAGGGTAAGTTGATTTTGGGTTCTGCTTTGGGGGTTTTCGCCGTGGCAAAGCTAAGAGTTCACCGCGGCATAATTAACCTGAAGCTTTTTATTTTCACTAGCGTGGTGAGTTAGCTGCGGCGAGACCAAATGGTCACCGTGGTGAAAATACAATTTCAGGTTTGCCACAGTGAAAGTTAATTTTTTTTCCGTGGCGTAAAATTCCCTAGATACCCAGGGGATTTTCTCTCGTGTGTTCACTGCGGCGAAACAAGCAATTCTCCGCGGTGATGCCCGCCTTTGCTTCCGAGGGAGTTTTTCTTCTAAATTTACAACTTTTAAGTCCTCGTCTATGCTCAAGGCTCATGATCCCATCTCCGATTTGGAAATTCATATGCCCATAAATCATCTAGCTCTTACTATGATTTCTAACCCTCTCACTTTACTTCCATACTGATAAAATCTTTTCTAAAGCAAAGACAAACTATATAAATAGAAACACCAATAACATAAGCTTTTGTCTTTGCTTTTCTAGACCTATATTTTCGATATACAAACGTTCATAAATGATTTAAAATTGGTATCCTAAAGAGCAATTTTATGCTTGTGACTATCATTCTCTATTATAACTGATGATGAGAATTATTTAAGTATGAGACTTTTGCCCTAATAATAGTATACCCAAATATTTTTTATACTTTTTAGGTTAAATCATAATGGAGAATATGAAATCACCATCTACTCGTGGTAAGTTTGATCCAATATGGAATTATTTTTCTTCTTCTCAAACATCTGATGAGAATATCTAACATAATTGTATGTTTTGTGGTAGAATACTTAAAAGGGGATGAGTTTTTAAAATGAAAGAACATTTTGCTAGTATTAAGGGTAATATTGCTTTTTGCAAAAATAAATTCACTTGATGTACATGATATGATTAGAAATTGTAGAAACAAGAAAAAGAAAAAGGAAAATAAAGAGGCTTGTCTTATATCATTTGGAGATGATGAAGCACCACAAGTATTAGATAAAAAAAAAAGGAAATCTACTATTGACATAGAATCTTATTTTTCTTCAAGAACTACTCCTAGTTCTGAACTGAGTTTAAAAAGTGTTTTGGCTGATAAGGATGTTATTTTACGATGTAAAAGAGTATGGCTTAGATGGTTCTATCATTCATGTATTCCTTTAAATGATTTAAATTCACCATATTTTCAAGAAGGAATAGATGCAACAACAGCAATAGGTCTAAGATTTAAGGTACCATTTTATTATGAGCTACATGTTCCTTTGCTTTTAGATTTTAAAAAAGGAATGTTAGTTAATTATGGATACATATAAGTCTTATTGGACACCGCTTCCGGAGCCAAACATTCAAAGTCATAACATGTGTGTTGGACTAAATCATAGAACATGTGTAAAAACATTTCTTCAACTTCAGAACAAATTTTAGGAAACCTCAAACTGGAACTGCAATTTGACTTCTTCAGAACCTTTGTTCCTCATTGTCTTAAATTTATAATAACACTAGAATCATTTGATGTAGTTTAGAATTCTAAGAGTTAGGGCATATTCCAATTAGCCCTCATTAGTCATCCTCAATTCATCTTCATTCTTTGATACTGTAAGTGTCAGGCCTTATTTTTCGAATCATTCTTATACTGAAGCAAATATTCTATGCTCAACTTCCATCCAGATATTGTAAGTCTTAGGGACTAGGTTAAAATTCTATTCCTTTAGATCATTTGTAGCTTTATGTCTTTAGTTTGTCTAGACACAAGATTCATCTCCTTTGAAGGTCAGATAACAAAGTTATGGCCAAAGGAAATCGACAAGGTTTTGTCCTCACTCATATTGAACCTATTTTAGGACAAAAGGCATAACTTACTCTAGGGATATCAGATCAAGGTCATTCTTGAAGGGTTTGAAAGAGGACTTCAATATCTACATCTTTTATAAGACATCGAAGGCAATTTCTATCATCTAGTAGGTCAAAAATGGGACAAGACGATAGGATCTGATGAACAGTGCACTAGACTATATGATGTCATCACTAGACGAAGTATCCTCACAAGACGAAACGTCTTCACAAGACAAAGCACCTTCACAAGATGAAGCGATGAAGTGTTTTCACAAGACAAAGCACTTTCATAAGACAAATTGTCTTCAGAAGATGAAATGCCTTCATAAGACGAAGCGACAAAGCGTCTTCATAAGATGAAACGACGAAGCATCTTCACAAAATGAAGCACCTTCACAAGACAAAGCGACGAAGCATCTTCACATGGTGAAGCATCCCCACAGGATGATCCGTCTTCACCAGACGATGCATCCTCACCAGACGACACGTCATCACCAGATGATACGTCCTCACCAGACGATGCGTCCTCACCGGACGACATGTCATCACCAGATGGTACTTCCTCACTAGAGGATACGTCTTCACTAGATGGTGCATCGTCACCAGACGACACGTCATTACCAAACGATATGTCATCACCAAATGATACATCCACTTATAAGGATCATAACTTTTGAATCCAAAGCTCAAAAATTTCACACTATATATCTTTGGAAAGCTAGAAAGATAAGCTACAGTTTCTAGAAGAAAACTTTGACTAATTTAGCCTAAATTAATCCAGATTTTCCCCTGAAATCAAAACACAAATTTTTGCCTATGGAAGACTTGAAATTTTGCATTTTACAAACTTAGAATGTCCTGAGCTTAACCATTCAGCTACCAAATTGACTTCATTAAACTCTCAAATCTCAACTTATTTGTCTCATTACCATCAAATACATCTGATCATTCATAATTTCTATCTTCCTTTATATAACATCTCACTTATGCGTACATATATATATATCAATAGTTCATGTTCCAAAATCATCAACTTCAGTTCATAACTTCTTCACATATATCTACTTTTAACTCACATCATAAATACACCATTCACATTTCTTTAACATCAAAAGAATAAAGTTTTACAAATCTTTAATGGCATTCCAAGCCACATTACATTATAATCTCAAAATCTCAAATTACAAAAGGTCCTTGAACAAACAAACTTGTTGCTTTCCCAAAATCAACTCAAACTACAAAACAAGCAAATTTGGAGAAATGCTGTTAGGCTCTTGATCATTTGATCTTTTAGCTATCAACTAAAGATGGGATAAAAGGGCGTGAGCTTGAAAGCTCGTAGGTAACAAGTTTATAACAAACAATAAGCAAAATCGCTGAAATGTTTCTTTGTCTTATAAAACATATAGTGACTTTATAAAATGCTTTGTTCTCAAATTCTCAGTCAATTTCACGATATTTTTACTCAAAACTTATAGTTAAAAATGTCTTCACATCAATATAAGAAAGTACATTTAACCATCACTGTAGAACACTCAAATTATACAACAAACTTGATAATTCAATGATGCAATGGACAAACAAATGGCTTGAGGGTTCTATGAAACAAAACAGACAAACTGAAGTTTACTCCGTGAATGAAAAAATTCCATTTTTCAGATCTCATGTGCCACAAACGGGTACCTGGGAGAAGGCTTTATGTCGACATGCACGTGACTACGAAATGATTCCTCCCTTGCCCAAACAAAAGCACATATTTATGCTCAAATCAATTGCTTATATGTTGATACTTTCATGGTTTCACATCTTTTCATTCAGACAAAATGCCATGACATGTTTCAACGAATAACCTGAATATTTCAAAACCATCTTCCATTTTATAATCAAAATTCATGCACCAATGGGTAACAATTTCTCAAATAACTCAAAACATTAAAAACAACATTTATGAAGTAATTGAAATCATTTTACTTTCTTGATTTGTAAAAATGTCGATGGATCATATCTCTACTATAAACATGTAAACCACCTTGATTTCTTTGCTTAAAACTTGCTCAAAGTGCCTCTTCTCGTGTTCCTCTTGCCTTTTTGATCCCATTGGTTCTTCACCAAATGAAGAGATCTTTGGCTCAAATGAAAGCTTTTCTCTTCCTCCACCTTTTTCTCTTCTTGAACCATTTTAAAATCTCTCTTGAAGGCTAAGAAAATTGAAACCTAGATGATCTCCTTTATTTTCTCTTCTTTCTCTCTTTCCTTTTTTCATGCTTCTCTCTCATCTCTATTTTCTCATCCACGCATTTAGTTTCTTTTAGAATGCCCGACGACAAATTTTCTTTTTATTTTAAACAAGACCACATTTTGGTCTTGTCATTCCAAAAATACCCCTGCTCTCCTTTGGTCTTTCCATTTTGCCCCTTCTTTCATTTTCCTCCTAACTCCTTTAAACTTCTCAAACACCATATTAACTCTAACTTAATTCAAATCTTTCCATCTATTTTCAAATCTCTATTTATGCCTATCAAATTAATGACTCAATTCTAAAAACAATGAATCAAATAAATATATAGTAATTGAAAATATTGAGGGGTCCAACAATTCTCCCCCTAAAAGAATTTCGTCCTCGAAATTCTTACCTAACTGATCTAGGGGAGAGGGTATGCTTCCTCTTGTGCTTCTCTGTTTTCCATTTAACTTTATCACTCCAATAATTTTCCTTCAATGACCTTAGTCAACGGATTCAATCCATTCTTCCATAACTTATTCAGACATCACACTATCTTATCTATTCCCTCAATATATTTCGATTTACTCACAATTTTCCATCTTATGTGAATAACACCATTGTCATATCATATCAATATTTCTTAACATACTCACATATATCACATTATGAATCTAAGACATCTTTCCTTCAGTAACACTTCTCATAACTATTTCATACAAACCTATTCATGTCAGGCTTAGGTAATCCTCTTTCTTAGCCTGAGCACGCCTTGGCACGATGATACTCTCATAGATAATTTATCTTTCACTTAATAATTCACATCAATGTAGTGTTAGTACAGTTAAATCTTATGTCTATATTACTGTATTCCATGCCTTTGGCAATGATCCACCTAAATCATTCATCTTTCCTGAATCACATAACTTCTAATATTGATCAATTTCACCTATCAGTAACATCTCCATCAATTCTAGCCTTCAACCATTTTTAGGCCTTAATCATCACAATATTAAAGCAAACAACTCTTTCTATCATCTAACTCCTTATACAATATTATAATGAAACCACTAGGACAATGATTGTGATGCTTAAGGTTAAAGAGAAGTATACATTGGTCTCATGTTCCTATGAACGTCAAGCTATAATCCTTAAGCCTACCTTTGACAGTCAAGACCGTCAGTAAAATTAAACATCCAGTTACTTAATTTGACATTCTTAGTTACTAAATGATGCCCCAGCGTATTCCTACTAGGATGTATAACTTACATTACCATTTGTACTTTCCTAACAATCTCTTTGCTCAATCATCTTTATCAGTACATATACTTCTTATTTCAATCATAATGTATTGTTCTTCCTATTCGATCCCAAAATTCATATTTGTTTTCAATCTCTCAATAAGATTTATGATTTCTGAATCCTCAATTTGGGCTTGGTTAATCTTTTCCGTGAAACTGATCTTCAATTTCATAGCAATTTGTACTTTGATTTGCCCAAACTTCAACTCCACATTTTATGCTCCCTTTTTGCACTAAATCTGATAACCTCAATATCAAATTTATGCTTCACTACTATTGGGATTTATGCTTAATGCATTAGATACAACACTAACTTTATTGGGAAATACTCATTTATACCATCATAGTCTTTTAGTACTTATATCCATTATTTCTGTCTCATATTCAGTTCTCTCAATTCAATAATTACCTCAAACTTTAATGTATATACATGTATATATATATATATATATCCAAGATGTTCTTATACATATACTATCTCCAAACTTTTAGAAGAATCATTACAATAGCAGCTCTAAATCATGTATCAAATAGTCAACTCATAGGACTTTAGTTGTCTCCATACATATGAAATCACTTTATCATGCTACATTGGATTTTATCCAAATCTCTTATATAACATCTTTGCATACTATAAAATCTCCAAATTTGTTTGATATAATCAATATCAGTATAATTCCTCAAAATTATTTTTACATCCACAATATGTAAGATTAATCTCAACGTTAAAAAATATTCTCTTCATCTTTTTTTCAAATACACTCCAAATATCCTTTATGATCATGATCACGAATGGATCTATTTTGCTTGGATCACTTTAATCTTCAATACCATAATATTTCAGGGCATTTGTTAACTTGAACAAATGTTACCAAAGCTCCATATGCCCAAGATTAGTTCTCATAATTCCTTAAATAACTAATTCCTCAATGAGGTAACATTGTCTCTGTGTAATTTTCAATTCTCCATTTAACTTCCTTTCTTGAATGATTTTCTCCATTCATTTGATTTCCTCATACCTCACTTTGACTTATTCTAATGTTTGCTCATTCATACTAGTTTCTCCACCAGTTTTAATTTATCTGTAAACTTAACTTCCTATGGTTAGAATACATTCATCAAGTCAAATTTGTATCTCTCGAACATATTTACAAAGAATATAACATGGACCTATAAATACTCCTCATATTAGTAATTAATGTCCTCTCAAATTTAAGAATCTGCTCACATAGTTGGATACCTTACATCAACCATAATGCATACACTTTCAGTAGCATGCTCTACATATCATGCTTAAGTCTTTACTAGGGATATGACTCCAATATTTACTTTTGAATCATTACGTATTCATTTCCGATTTGTTCTTTCATTGATCATCTTTAATATGCTATCTAATCTGCTTAATCTAATTTAGTGAAATTCTTCTTAGAAAGAAGATTTCTTACTACTATCATCAACACTATTCATGTAATCTTTATCAATCATCTATTATCATCATCACATTATTAGCTACCCTTAGTACCTTAAGAGTTACAAGGTCATAATGTTCTAATTACCAAAACTCAATGAAGTGGTAGACATAATTATTGTCACATATGCTTAGATGTGTATCATGAAATCACCCCATTTTTTCCACATTTTTATCTCCAACAATTGACAAATTTATATCTTACATAACTGATACTTTGATCTCCATTAATCCTAGATGATGTTGTTCTCTTTATCTTCAAATTCATTACTCATTGTAAAATCATCAACAATCTCAATCTATACCTGATTGATAATTATAAGCACTTTCATGTGTTACTCTAGTTCCTCTTAGACTTTAAACTATGGGAACTATGACTAGCGAATACCTAATAAGTCATACGTTTCTTCCTATATCATCTCCACAAATATAATACATATGTGCTAAATATTCTCACTTGTTGTGGTGATCCCATTATTAGATATGTACTCACGATAACTATTCAACTTTATCATTTGAACTTATACATATATTGCCATCATTCATCCCATCTTCCAATTATCTTGCACATTATATCTTACATATGTATATTCGGCATTGATTCAAAATTATAGATGTATAATCATCATAAAATTTTAATCTTAATTTTTACTAACACATCCTTATGGAGGATCATAACTCTTGTCATATTAATCAAACAACCACTTCGGTTCTAATTTCATCTTTTTAAGATCATAGTAATTTATGTTTTCCTTACATTATACTTGTACACTTTAATCTCATCATTTCTACTCGTCTCCCTATTTTCCTCAAACAATCCATGATAATATATTCACATCCATATCAATTCAAGTACATATCCACAATAAAATTTTTTCACCATATTCACTAACATAATCATAAATACTGAATCTATGTCTCACATATTGAACTACGTAATATCCACAAACTTTCATTTTCTCACATTCTGCTAAATCATCATCTCTTCTTACTATTTCTATCAGGTCAAACTCTTAACAATTACTTATGCGTGTAACTCATACATTTGCGTCTTAACTAGGGATTAGTTGCTACTGCATGCTAAAACATGTCAAAATACATGTAACTTGATATATATTTCTAAGAATGCCCATGTAAGATCCTAATTCTGGGCTGTGATACCAAACAATGTTCAACGCCCCTTTCGGACCCCAACATTCAGAGTCATAAGATGTTTGTTGGACTGAATCATAGAACGTGATCAAGCACATTTCTTTAACTTTAGAACATAGTTTGGGAAACCTCAAACTGGAATCGCAATTTGACTTTTTCAGAACTTTTGTTCCCCATTGTCTTAAGTTTCTAATGAAACTAGAATCATTCGATGTGGTTTAGAATTCTAAGAGTTAGGGTTTATTCTAATTACTTTGATACCGTAAGTGTCAGGCCCTAGTTTCAAAATCATTCTTACACTGAAGCAAATATTTTATGCTTAACTTCCATCCAGATATTGTAAGTCTTAGGGACTAGGTTAAAATTCTATTCCTTTAGATCATTTGTAGATTTATCTCTCTAGTTTGTCTAGACACAAGATTCATCTCCTTTGGAGGTCGGACAACAAAGTTATGGTCGAACGAAATCAACAAGGTTCCGTCCTTAATCATATTGAACCTATTTTAGGACAAAAGGCATAACTTGCTCAAGGGATATCAGATCAACGTCATTCTTAAAGGGTTAGAAAGAGGACTTCAATATATACATTCATGAGACATTGAAGGCAAATTCTATCGTCTAGTGGGTCAAAAATGGGACCAGACAATAGGATATAATGGACAGTGCACCAGATGATGTGATGTCATCACCAGAAGAAGCGTCCGCACAAGACGAAGTGTCTTCACAGGACGAAACGCCTTCACAATACAAAATGCCTTCACAAGATGAAGCACCTTCATAAGATGAAGTGGCGAAGCATCTTCACAAGACAAAGTGCCTTCACAAGACAGAACGATGAAGCGTCTTCACAAGATGAAGTACTAAAGCGTCTTCACAAAACGAAAGGCCTTCATAAGACGAAGCACCTTCACAAGATAAAGCGAAGAATCGTCTTCACATGAGGAAGCACCTTCACAAGACAAAACGTCTTCACAAGACTAAGTGACGAAGCGTCATTACAAGATAAAAGGCCTTTATAAGACGAAGCACCTTCACAAGATAGAACGCCTTCACATGACAAAGCACCTTCGCAAGACAATGCGATGAAGCATCTTCACAAGACAGAGCGTCTTTATAAAGCAAAGCGTCTTCACAAGATGAAGCATTTTCATAAGAAGAAGCATCCTCACAAGATGATCCATCCTCACCAGACGAAGCATCCTCACAAGACGAAGTGCCCTCACCAGACGACACGTCATCACCAAACGTTACGTCCTCACCTGACGATACATCTTCACTAGACGGTGTAGCCTCACTAGACAATATGTCATCACCAGATGATACATCCTCACTAGATAACACATCTTCACTAGACGGTGCATCCTTACTAGATGACACATCATCACCAAATGATACGTCTTAAACTCCTGAGCATCTCCACTTATAAGGATCATAACTTTCGACTCTATAGTCCAAAAATTTCACACTATATACCATTGGAAAACTAGAAAGATAAGCTACAGCTTTCTAGAAGATAATTTTCACTAATTTAGCCTAAATTAATCCAAACTTTCCCCTGAACTCATAACATGAATTTTTCCCTATGGAAGACTTGAAATTTTGCATTTCGCAAACTTGGAATGTCCTGAGCTTAACCATTCAGCTACCAAATTGACTTCATTAAACTCTCAAATCTCAGCTTATTTGTCTCATCACCTTTAACTACATCTGATCAGTCATAATTTCTATCTTCCTTTCTGTAACATCTCACTTATGCGTATATATATATATCAACAATTCATGATCCAAAATCATCAACTCCAATTCATAACTTCTTCACGTACATTTACTTTTAACTCACATCATCCATACTCCATTCACATTTCATTAACATCAAAAGAATAAATTTTTAAAAATATTTAATCGCATTCCAAACCACATTACATCACCGTCTCAAAATCTCAAATTACAAAAGGTCCTTGAACAAACAAAGTTGTTGCTTTCCCAAATTCAACTCAAATAAAAAAATAAGCAAATTTGGAGAAATGTCTCTAGGCTCTTGATCACTTGGTATCTTAGCTATCACTTGAAGATGGGGATGAGCTTGAAAGCTCATGGATAACAAGTATATAACAAAGAATAAGTAAAATCGTTGAAATGTTCATTTGTCTTATAAAAATCATAGTGAATTTATAAAACGCTTTGTTCTCAAATTCTCAATCAATTTCATAATCTTTTTACTCAAAACTTATAGTTAAAAATGTCATCACATCAATATAACAAAGTACATTTAATCATCTCTATAGAACACTCAAATTATGCATCAAACTTGACAATTCAATGAAGCAATACATAAACAAATGGATCGAGGGTTTCGTGGAACAAAATAGAGGAACCGAAGTTTACTCTGTGAACAAAACAAGTCCACTTTTCAAATCTCGTATGCCACAAGCGAGCAGTCGAAAAAAAAGCAAACATTCATGCTCAAATCATTTCCTCATGTCTTCATACTTTCATGCTTTCACATCTTTTCATTCATACAAAATGCCATGACATGTTTCAAGATATAACATGAATATTTCAAAACCATTTTCCATTTTATAATCAAAATTCAAGCACCAATGTGTTGCAATTTCTCATATCAGTCAAAACATTAGAAGCAACATTTATGAAGTAATTGAAATCATTTTACTTTCTTGATTTGTAAAAACATCAATGGCTCATAAATCTATTATAAACATGTAACCCACCTTTCAATGGCTCATAAATCTATTATAAACATGTAACCCACCTTTATTTCCTTGCTTAAAGACTTGCTCAAAGTGCCTCTTCTCTTGTTCCTCTTGCCTTTTTGATACCCTTAGTTCTTCACAAAATGAAGAGATCTTTGGCTCAAACAGAAGCTCTTCTCTTCCTCCACCTTTTTCTCTTCTCGAACCACTTCAAAATATCTTTTGAATGCTAAGAAAAGTGAAACCTAGATGATCTCCTTTCTTTCCTCTTCTTTCTCTCTTCCCTTTATTTCGTGCTTCTCTCTCATGTCTCTTTTCTCATCCACGCATCTAGCTTCTTCTAGAATGCCCGACCATAAATTATCTTTTTCTTCTTAAACAAGACCACATTTTGGTTTTATCCTTCCAAAAAAAACCCCTCCTGTCCGTTGATCTTCCCATTTTTCCCTTTCTTTCATTTACCTTCTAACTCCTTTAATCTTCTTAAACACCATATTAACTCTAACTTAATTCAAATCTTTCCATCTAATTTCAAATCTCTATTTATGCCTTTCAAATTAATAACTTGAATCTAAAAATAATGAATCAAATAAATCTATAATAATTGAAAATTTTTTGAGGTCCAACAAGTCTAATTGGGAATCAACATTTTACACTATTATGGTAGATGGGTTGACTGATCAAAAAGAAAGACCCTTGATTAATTTCTTGGTTTATTTTAATCTTAGAACAACTTTTATCAAGTTTGTTGATATTTTTGATATGGTAAATGATAGCCTGTGTTGAGTACGTTGCAAAATTTACTTGTCTCTGCACACTAAAATTTGTAATTACGATAAGTCGTGATCAAATCCACAGGGAATGTTTGGTTAATTTCTATAACCAAAATTAATTGATGCATGGAAAATATAAAAGGGGGTTTTGAATTTTTAGCAATTATAAATTGAAATAAAAGTAAACTATCAAAAATAAATTAAAACAAGCTCAAAAATGAGAAAAGTGTTAGATATAAGTAACGTCTAGTTCTAGGGTCAATCTTGGCCTAACCGTGATCAAACATATTCCATCATCCTAATGTCTTTGCAACTCTCTTAGAACTATTGATCTAAGACTAATAATGCTCTACTAATCTCAATTTTTCCTTTAGTTCTGTTTAATCAAGAAACAATCTTTAAGTAAACCTAGCGACTGAATAACCAAGGAAACGCTCTCTAGATACAATTTGGCAGCCGCATTATGAATTAAAAAATGATCAATATAGGCAATAACGTCTCATGTTTGGGTTATCTAACCTATATTGTGTTTTTCCTAGCAATTGACGATCATTAGATGCTACTCATAAACATCAAAAGCAACAATTACATATTACATTTAATGTTTTAGCAATATATTGAAAATAAGACAATCAAAATAACGTATTAAGTTCATTCATTCCAAAACTCAATCCAATCAACACCAATAACAGAACAATCCGAAAAGAAATTGCAACCTTAAAATGATTAAAATAGCTTAACCATGACTTGACATTAATATTCCTTTAAACCAATGTGGGGAAGCTAGCCTTTCATCTCCATTTTTATACTCTAAGTGTGACCAATCATCTCCTTGCTTTGGTGGTGAAGAAAAACTACCAAAAATCTAGCACCTCCACTCTATTCCACGCCACCACTCTCTTCTACCTTTGTTATTGTTCAAGTGACGTGACAAATAAGCATCCGTGGTCCACCGTCACTATTCACCTATGTTTGAAACCATCTCTCGTAAGCTCTCTTTTACGACCCCTTTTTATTTCTGCCACCCTTATTATAGCTTGATGTGATGGATTGAGATTGATGGACCATATTACTGTTCATGTTTTTTAAACCCTCTATTCTATTGTGCATTTTAAGCTAGAAAATGCACCCTACATTTGTGTTTGGTCTCTTGACTCTGCTGCTGTGCATCGTCATTTTTTGCTAGCGTGAAATGTCTGTATTTCATATTGCCTTTAACACATATGTCAACCTTCTCTGCCAAACGTTATCACTTTGGTCTCCTTGGTTGTATATGTGAAGCACACATGTAGCTGTGCATTTCAAGCATGAATCATAGATTGTAATTTGTAAAAGTTATTCATGTGCATCGAGCTGTCCAAAATGCAACTTTATTAATGTCATTTTATGCTTGAAGGAAGGCTTCATTCTGCTTCATCTTTTCCCATCCATCATTCCATTAACTTCATACCCTTAAACTTACATAAATTGGATGCAAAAACATGCATATGCTTTTGTTTTTTTTTCATTTTTTTCAACAAGAACTTTTAATTCTTCTTCTTTGTATTTTCATTTTTCTTGTCTTCTTTTTGTCTTTCAATTTTCTTCTTCTTGTTCCTCAAAGATAAGTGAAATTTAATTTTTAAAAAATTGCCCAAATGTAGTGCTTTTGACTCACTTCACTATCTTTGCTTCTGAATTATACCCAAAATCACAAATGAGTCAAAGTGAGTATCTTAAGCATTTATAAGGCATTAACCACTAAGTGTAGCATATTAAATGAATCAAAATTTAAACACATATCAAGTTCCCCCACACTTAGCCTTTGACTATCCTTAGGTAGTCATAAAAATCAAAATCACAAACTACAGTCAACATTCAAATCTTCGACTCATGATCAATCAATATTCACTATCCTTATAAATTGAGTAATCTAGAGGTAGACTTGGACAGAACGTGTTTAAACAAGATATTTCTATGAGCACACTAAAAAACCATGCCATCAATCTAGTGAAGCAAAAGTAATATTCAATGAGAAATCAAGTGCACAAGTTAACATTTGCTCAAAACTAGGTATTGTTAGCTATGAAGAATGCAATAATTATGTTTCACAACTCAATTTATTTCTCACAACTTAATCCACATGAAAATTACGAAAAAAAAGTGCTCCATCCATAACCACATCCTCCTCATATGCAATATATTCAAACACCCAATCAATACAACTTAAGGAAGATAAACTATTAACAACTTTTCACAATAATGGTATTTCCTCCTTCATACTTTTATTCAAACTCACTTGTTTTTTTTTTCTTTTTTATCAAAAGTAGAAGTGATAAAAGCTACGTGAATTTTAGCAAATATAACCAACCCACATGTATGCATACCCCCACACTTAGGCTTTTGTATAATCACATTCATTAAGAATTAACAAATGCTCCACTAGCTTTAAGACATAGGTAGGGCATTTTGTTAGGAGCATGTAATGTGGTTTATACAAAAGAAAAGGATAATTAAGCTCAAGGGGGTCAGCAAAGGAAAATTCACATTGCGGTAGGCTATTTGGCTAATGTAGGTCGTAATCAACATAGAATGCCTAATCATTTTCATAAAAATGCATTTGATAAAAATATGGTCTTGAATAGAAAATTAATGTAAACTAAGGATGTATATGTCATGAAGGTCATACATAACAAACAAAACAGTGAGACTATCATAGATGTCTCATTCTAATATGGTTCAAAACCTCACTGGTTATTATATACCACTAGTCACCACTCGTCTAAGAATAATGCACATTAACAAACCACAAGAGCAAAAGTACATGTCAATTTTTGATATGGATTTTACTAATCAATTTACACTCTAATTATGAATAAATAATCTTTAAAGTAATAGAAAATAAGAAAAAAATTTATTTTGTTCATTTGATTTTGAAAACTGCCTAAGAATTCACATAAGTTACAATTAACCTAAAAAACATGCATTAAAACTAATGTACCCCACTCCCACACTTAAAAATTACATTGTCCTCAATTTAAAATCAAATGCAAGAAATGGAGTAGCTAAAAAAATATCAAATGCGAAAATGTAAAAGACGGAAGTTAACATCCCTTGGGTTACCTCCCAAGTAGCACCTTTGTTTAATGTCATGGCTCAAAGTCCAATTACATGCCTTAAGTTACACCAATCAAATCCTCTAGCATCAACTTCTCCAAATCCTTCATTTGGAAGCCCTCATAATATGACTTCAAGTGATGACCATTCACTTTGAATGTCTTGTCATTTTGTAGGCTCTATATCTCCACTCCACCAAAAGGAAAGACATGAGAGATAACAAACGGACCAACCCAATAGGAACGCAACTTAACTTGAAAGAGCTTGAGTTTAGAATGATATAGTAACACTTTCTAGCCCACGAAGAAGCTTTTCCTAAAAATCATCTTATCATGAAAAGATTCCATCCTCTCATTCTATATCACTGCATTTTGATATGATTCATTCCTCATCTCTTCCAACTCTTGAAGTTGTAACTTCCTATGCACTGCCGCATCATCCAAGTGCATGTTACATCTTTTGATAGCCCAATATGCCTTATGTTGTAATTTTACTGGAAGATGACATAGCTTTCCATACACTAGCTATACGGAAACATTCCAATCGGTGTTTTATAAGTCGTCTTATAGGCCCACAATATGTCTTCCAGTCTTTGTTGGAGTTATGTAAATATAGTTCCCTAGAAAGCAAGTGTATTTACATGTAACTCCATCTTCTTCAGTTACAGTTTTGTAATGAAAATATTTATTATTAATAAAACAAAATATTTTGGTTTTATTTATGTAAGCATTATATATCTAGTCAAAAAGATGCCAAGATTCTTTTGTAAGTAATATACAAATACATAGAGATGCATGGAAAACATTTATATTATAAAAATCTATATTAATGGATTTACAGTTGAATAATCAAGTTGGTCGCTTCATTATGGTTTAGAATGTAGTGTTGTGATTTATCTCCATATAAGTAAAGGAGTTTACTTAAAGGGAATGATGAGTTTCATATCATGATAGTA
>JANSVA010446209.1:0-17186 GCA_025504915.1 Erythroxylum reticulatum | reverse complement strand
TTGTGACCATACAATTTTGTCACACATTCCATAAGTTTTAGTGTCGGTACTTTTGTCACAATAAAATGAAGTATTGTCAGGACTTAATTCGTCACTATTTTATATTATTTGTGATGATAAACTTGTCACAAACATGTAAAGTTTTTGTGACCATATAGTTTTGTCACAAATTTCACAAGTTTTAATGTCAGTATTTGTGTCACAAAAGTGTTGCATAATTGTGACCATATCTTAAATTAGTCACTATTTCATCAGTGACGGAGGTATTTGTGACAGTAGGTGACGACTTCAAAAATTGGACACTATTAATAATAGTGACTAATTTTACTGCTTTTATTGACAACTTTTACTTTCACTAAAAATACAATTTCTTGTAGTGGTTATTCAGTACTATTATATTATATTTTTTTTAACATCATATTTTTCTCTGTTCTTTAATAATTTTAACATTCACATTTAGAGTGTAATAAAATGCTTTTTTTTATCAACTTTGTAACACTTCGTTATTCTAATTTAAAATTTTAATATTTTTAACCATCAATATTGCAAGTTAGAATTTATAGTTTCAAAATCAAAAATTAAGCTTATTAAATCTTGTCTTAGCTTTTCTTTATATTATCAAAGTCTATGAAGGCATGTGTACCACTTCAGCTAATTTGTAAGACTATGCAAATTGAAAAAAAAGGTTGCATGGATTATAAATTGAAAATGAAAGTTGCCTGTTTTTAAATATAAATTGAGATGAAAAAAGTTGTGTGTTACTTGATGAAGAGGGAGCCTTATAAAAGTAGAAAGATACATAATTATTTCAGTTCATTAACAAAATGCATTTTAAGAATTTTATTCTCTGTCTAATTCAAATTTAATTTGGTTTTAACCTATTAAACCTATCTTTTCTGCTTTTGGAAGATTAATCATAAGAGAATTTGTGTATTATTGATTTATATGTTATGTATATATACATGAATATAGAGTTATAAGTTCTAGGATAAAATAAAGGGAATCAAGAGGTATTATATATAAAGTTACAATTTCAAGAATAAAGGAAATTAAGAGTAAATTTATAGTTTCTTAATCTATAATCAATATTCTGCATAGTATTGAATTGTTGATAAATATTACGTAAAACATTATAGTTGACTCCTTTTTAAATTGAAGATGGTGCAAGTGATATTAATTGGAATTTGTTAATTAGCTTATTGACCCGAATTGGTAGTTGAGTTTTGGTGAAGATATTAGTTGTCAATATAGAAATAAGAGAGACAGTCTCTGGTTGGACATGATGACAAATATTCTGAATATGTTTTATGCATTCATGATATACTATCATTATGAGCAATTTGAATGGCATTACGATTATCATAATAAGTAGTAGGAAGTTATCATAATAAGTATTAAGAGGTAATGAATGTTCTATACTCATATTTTGTAATAGCTCCATAATCAGATGAGTTCAAAAGTAGTGTTAGCATAGGCTTAATATTTCTCTTCATTTGTTTATTATTTATTTATTTATGAGAAAAGTGAATTGCCAAAAAAAAGAAAATTTAATTATAGAATGTAGATAAGTAGGATCTCTAGCTTAATTAGCATTAATGTATATGTGAAATTTTAAAAATGAGGGTAATGAGAATTTGGTATCATGAAATAGGGTACTTTTAACATAGTATAAAACACAAAACAACGCAAATAGTGAGTGTTTCGAAGAGCTGTCATAAATTGACTCACAATGTGAATTGCATAAGTTAGGTTAAGACAAATAACTGTAAGATATATAAAACTCTCCACTAGTCTTTAATATAGTGTATAATCAACTAGAGGTTTGCTATATGTTGGTGTAAGATGAATATGATCATCAATAGAAGTGAAGTAGTTTTATTGTTAGTTATATTTGTATGAGATATGATTTAGTAGAATACTTCTTTTGACCTAGATCATTATAAATGATTTATAATCTAACAAAATATGTTAGATGTCCTAAATCTTTCATCTCAAAGTGTCAGTTAGGAAACTATTTCAACTCTATAATGTCACCCAGGTTATTGTTAATAATGATCATTTCATCCACATAGAGCAATAAGAGTATAACCATTATTTTTGCATTGAACAAACAAGGTGATGAAGCATTGTACCATATTGGGACAAGAAATTAAGAATTAAATTATACATATATTTTATTCCATTATTAGACCAAAAGACATTGATTATTTTAAAGAATTGGATTTTGACTACTGGAGCAAACTGAGCATATATATTATGTAAATAAGATTTTTTGTAGTGAATAAATTTACATATATAAAGAAAAATCATCGACAAAGATTGCAAATTATTTTGAATTTTAGAAGCAATAAAAACATTAAAAATATAATTTTGTGAGGAAGTCTAAGAGAGAGAAGCTCTTACTTCTCTTTAGACCATCTTCACGCTGCACGGTCTTCATGGTTCTTCTTTGCTTCCTGTTGGCTCTCCTCGACCTTTCATTAGTTCACTAATTTCTTTACTAGCTCATTCACCTTGTCTAGTTTAGGCCTTTCTCCATCCCTCCCTCCTTCCCTTTTTAGTTCCCTACATGAAAACATGATAATATATGGATTGATTAAATAAAATGAAGAAAAACCTAAGTGAGTTGACTTAGGCAAATTTTCTTAAACAAAGACCTAAATGAGGTGATTTAGACAAATGAACTATGTAAGGTGACTTAGGCAATAAAATATGGATCCATAGGATAAAGAGTTAATAAAAATGAATAAAAAATTGACAGGCATGTGTAATGAAATTGAACTACATATATGCTTCATGCTTGATATGATATTGCTTGCTCAAATAAATTATATCTTGTTAAGTGATTGATGATTGTGATAATTGATGAAATTATACCTTAATGACTATGATGATACTTAATTTAAGAATAAATGTCTTGCTTAAACCTTGATGTGCCAATATATGTTATGCCTTGATGTAGAAGATGTTAAGTGTTGTTAATAACTCATTTAGCATGGTTATATGTGAATATAGGTAATGAACTTACTAATTTTTTATAAATAAAAAGGTTTTCAAAATGAAAATAAAATTTTCTGATGTATGACCATTTATCGGTAAAAAGGTTTTCCTTTACTAATATTCACTTTTTCATTGTTTTCCCCTTTTCCAAGAAAAAAGGTTAACGGTTATTGAGTCAATTAGCTAACAATAACAACAGTGAGTAAGAGTAAGGTCTAGATAAGGTCGATGAAACTTGTCTGATTATTTTTGTTTTCCTTATGCATTTAGAACATTGTGTCTTTAGATGTCAATGTAGACATTGGGGCATTACTATAGTTATGCATTTGTAGAATTAAATTATTATTATTAATTTTATATTGTTAGTAAGTAAGATTTGAACTTATATAGTTAATGATGATGGGATTACAGTTATACTATTACGATGAAGGAATTACTTAATTATGCCTATTTAGATTTAAAATATCTTGTTAATTAAATATTGACTAGGTGGATAAAATGTATGAACAAGTCATATATGCTCGTAAGTTAAACTTGGCACTCTGGTGTCAGGTTAACACTATGTGGTCCACCCTAGGCCTTATTAAAGTAAGGTGTGACATTACAAGTATTTATTTATTGTTTCTTATAATCAAAGCGAAAATCCAACGAATGGGTTTTGGACGATCTCAGACGAGTCGATATCAATGATGTCTCATTATTTCGTCTTGTGGAAGGTTTTAGCGTATTTTAGTTTCGAATGCGATGAAAAGTTTCATGGTCCAATCTTCTATCATTTACACAAAAGAGTTTCGACAGCCACAAAACATGTAAGAAGAACATTATATTTATATATTATTAAATGCAGAACTAGGTTTTCCTATTATGAATTCTTATTGAGTTTAATTATATAAATGGATTAACATTTTGAGTATGTATGTACGTTGATGAATAAAATGATGACTATGGGATTTACTTTTGTTATGCCTTAAAATTTTGGTATAGGCACTGACATCTCCAACCGTCAAGTATAACAGGTATGTTTATATGCTTTGTGGACCCTAAATGATTTGTTGCAGTTGGTCCTTCTTTAAAAGTCATTGTTGACATATATAAATTTCAATGGAAGAGTTAATTGATATTTGAAAGAACATATGTGATTGGGTGATATCAAGTGATTTTAACTCTTTGCCTTATTTATACCTGCCTATTATAAACAACTTTTGAATTAAAACATGTCTTTGATGAAATATTTTACTATTATATATATTACATCTTACTAGTAATTAGGCTAGTTAAAAACAAAGTTTCATTTACAGGATAGGTATACACTTATGTTTTGTTTAACATGACTTTACCTTACATTGATTAAGCTTCTTCAAACTAAGCATATCTGTCTCAAATGCAATAAAGGTTAAACACAAGTTATAGATGCTAATAGGAAAGCATTCATCCAATACAAATGAAGATGAAAAGCAAGAATTTTGTATAACATAGATTAAAAAGTTTGAAATCTATCCCCCACTAGGGATGTATTTTGGCTTTCCTAATGCAAAATTATACATTTCTAAACTTTAACCAAGTAAAAAATTAGGTCAAACAGTGACCAATAACAATTATCCCTCCACTGTGACTTTATAATTGGGGGAAAATAAAATTAACATGAACATAATATATTGGATTTAAGATCCAAATTTTACTAAGATGACTAGGTGATGAGATATGCTTGTGAATTTCTTTAAAAGGTTACATATTGGCATCATCTTTATAAGGATGCATGATAAAAGTCATTGTAAATGCCCATATTATTGCCAATTCTCAATTCATTTCACTATTTGAGTAGAATATTTTTAAGGTAATGTAATGACTTCTTATACAATTACTTAATAGATTGTTCTGATCCCACCTACAAAGATGCTTTTGTACCCTTCTAATTATCAAATATGAAAAGTAAAGCAAGGAAAGCTTTTTTAGTACGAAAAAATACATGAAATATTTGAATATTACTTCCATATAATGAAAGGAGGAGTTTATCCCTTCCAATGGTAATTCTTTGATAACTCTTTCCTCTAAGCTAATTTTTGAAGACAAAAGACAATAAAATTGCTTCTATCGCTAGTTTTGGGTGTCCTCGAATTGGATAATTATCTATTTAGGGTTTTAAATTTGATGGATCATATTAGTAGCCTTTGATTTAAGGTGACAATGATCATGTAATAATACATACATTACCAAGGCTCACTACACCCAATACCCCAACAATGTACAAAAATACCATCCAAGACATAAACTTTAAGTAACACCTAAACGTCAATATGAAAATAATACGAATTTCATACTATGACTAAGTACAATGAATATCATGCCTTAAAACAAATTATACCAGTACTCAATATAGTATGTACAATGAATACCATGCCACTGTAATAATTTAAAAAACCATATTTAATTTAAATTAAACAACCCAATCTTCCACACAGCTATAGTAAATGAAATCTATTTATATGATCATATTTTGACTTTAATTTAAATTTAAATCCCAAAACCTAGCCGTGTAAGATTAGATTTCAATAAGTATATGAAATTACATAATAGGGTAAAATTAGTGTCGCATCATTTGGATTATTGTAGAATTTGGATTTCAAAATGAAAAATAGACTAGCCTCCAATTAAGGCATTGGAAAAAGAAAGGAAGGTGGAGCTAGTGAAGGACGAGTAATGCAAGAGTCAAAACACCTAATGCTTCATTTTAACAAGATCTGTTAGTTAAAAAGGTATGAAATCCTTAAGAAAGGGGTTTTAAACCTAATAGAAATCTTTGGTCATATACTCTTGTATAAATTGGTTTAGTTGTAAAACTGCCTGAAATGGTTGAGAATACAAGATTCCCCTATTTTTAACATTTATGAAGATTCCTATACTGAAATAACACTCAAAATTTTGATAATATTAGAAATCAATAAAAATATAGTGTGGGATAAGCCTAATGGTATTTGTTTTCAAATAAGTGTTACAGATTTTGCAATGTCAATTTACGAGTTTGGTGTGACCTGTGGTTTTACTATTAAAAGTATTTGGAAATACTTAAATATCAATGTTCTATAATTGACTTCCCTAAATACATACATATAGTTATAACATTTTTGGTGAAATTTTATTCGAAAGTTGTGATTTCAATTAAAAAAAACTAAAATTTCACACATTAGATCACCAGTTGTGTTTTTTAACATTATGTAGTTTCCCACACTATCTATAAGAGGAGGGAGAGTAAGGGTTGAGCATTTCCATCATAATTTGACATTTTATTTTTCAAGCTACTTAGATGTGATGCCGATAAGAAAAACGGTGCAATATTTATAGGATCCTATATTATGCACCTAGCAAAGAACTTAAGGGTTTCCTATAGGCTTTCTCAAACGACCATTGCATGTATAATAAATGACCTTGATTGATATTAAAGTATAAAGCAAATGAGGTTAGTTAAGGTGGTTAAGGGAGAATATATTTTAAATGTTGCTCGAAATTTTGAGGTTGAAGTTGATGAGAAAATGATAGAAGATGAGGTCAATATGATTATTGATCAAGTAGAGAATAACACTATAAGGAAAAGTCATTGGTAAAAAGAATATTTGTCCACCATCTTTACAAAAATTTTTAGAGGCATTAAATAGGAATCAAAGTGGATCATCTAGGTGTTAAAAAAGTAGGTGAAAACACTAAAAGAGATTCAAGAACTCTAGGAGAATTATGATTAGCAGTTGGACTGGATGGAAGACACAATGAGTGGTTACTTTTCCTAAATATGATATAACCTACCAATGCAGGCTTTTTTTTTTTTTGACTCCATACAATAACAACAACAAGATCTAGTAGCGATATGATCTTTACCATAGTAGTAAAAAATGATTACATTGGATTTTATGTTCTCCTCTGTTATAGTCTTTTTTGTTGTCATTATTGTCCATAAGAACATCTAAATAATGTATGTTTATTTTCATATTGACATTCATATAGTGTGTGCATTATGCATTAAAATTTCACAAAGACTAAAATATTTTAATTTAATTTATTACAATATAAAATTATTTGGTTATTATTTGTTTCATAACCTTATTTACTTAAAATGAGGGAAACGAAGCTCACAATAAAAAGAAGTAAATCAACATGGAAACACGTCTAAATATGGCAGTTAATAGTTTCCTTCAATCAATATTAAAGTTACATGTGTCAAACATTATGACGACCTTGAATTCTAGTTCCAAAGTTATAAGAATGGTGATACCCTAGGAATGGCCACGTCAATCACATAATCCGACAAGAACTCCAACATAGATTTGTTTTTGTAATGGGTAGTGGACCATAAGGATTGTGTGCAATAAACTCAGACATAATGGGAGTACCAACTAATTAATATAAATTCATCCAAAAGATAATTAGTTGATCCTATTTAGGAACACAAGTAAAAGAATAGAGAAATAATATAAGGATACAAGTATTAATAAATAAGTACATTTTGCTAATAAGGGAAGATATAAACATCCACGATAGAAACCATTTCACCTAAGGTAGAATTGCAACTATACAAATATTGGGACAAATGTAAAAATAATCAGTATATGGCTAAAAAGAAATTTGAAATGTGAACATAGGATGTTATTAGGAGATTGGAACAAGGGCATCAATTACAATCTTAAATTTATCAAGCAAGAGATACTCTAAATTTACCGAATTACATGAATCCTTATAAAGTGTATCATCTAATAGTATTCTTATTAATTTATTATGATCTCCATAATTCCATATAAGAGAATGATAATATTTTTTAAATAATTTGTTCAGTTCCTTTAAAAATAAGGATTTCCTCTTATTCTTAATATTGCTCAAGCATGCATCAATATATTGAAATTGATCCTACATTGAAGAAATAATCAAACTCCATTAATAGTCTACAGTCACAAATTCAATTGATGTGCTAATTACAAAAATCTATATAAGTTGTATCACCTCAATTATAGTATAATGTTTATTGATTTCATATTAGTTGATTCACCTAATAACCAAAAACCAGATAATTCAAAAATTAATCTTTTAGATTAAGGCTAGTTTGTTGTGAACCAACTTCAGGATTTGCTTCGAGGTCTACAAGTGAAATTATCAGGATTTGCTTCTTCTATGGCCTGACTTTTAGGCTTGCATTAGAGTTGTAAAGTTAGACAAACAATAGAGCTTTCAACTTATATTCACCTTGCTAGCCTATTGGAATTGTGCTTGAATACCTTTTACATGGAATGATGTATTCAATTTTTAATTTTGGAATGCATTATTTAATTTCCAAAAAAAGATTGGTGCGTAAATGGCTTTATTTTTTCTTGTCCACAAAATGATCTAGCAAAGCAAGACTATATAAATGAGAAGGTTAGCATTGGCACTTTACTTTGTTCTTAAAGACCATGCATATACCATCATTATATTTATAAAAGCAAAACTTGAAGAATTTATTGCAGAATGGACTTTTGAAGACTCAAGAACAAAACACACGATGCATTAATCTATTTGTTGTGTATTTAAAAATTTGGAAATGACTTCATCAGATCTATTTGAGACAAATATAGAAGGATGATAAGAAGTAGAATATACAACAACATGGGTGAGAAAGTCATTAATGTCAAGTATGAGCTGCTTTTTTAAAACCGATAAATTCACTACAATGTCTGTCTCATTGTATGAATCTGCCTTGGTAGCTTTTCTTCTCTTTTTCATCTTATTTACTATTTCAAATTGTCCAACATAGAAATTGCTTAATTTTTTTTTTCCTTTGCTTGTTCCTATTCCTAGTCGGCGTTTGTAATTGGGCAATTATTATAGATACGTTTTGTTCTTCTCTTCTTCCTCCTCTTTATTGTTCGTAGAGGTCCTAAGATATTCTTACTAATTTTTCTTCGTCTCTTCCATCTATCTCAGTATCATGGTATAAATATGCATTTTCCGCTCTAGAAGATTTCTCTTTGTTTAAGATAATCCTTTACCTTTAATCATTTATGTCAACATCTAAATGTGCATTATTCATTCTGTCTCCTCCCTCCTCCGTTGTGTTTCTCACTGTCCCTAATCTATTCGATTTATGTTGTTTAAAGATCTAGTTTTAATGATTTACTAGCACAAGAATTCCCTTTTCAACCATGTCCAGATTTTAAGGTTGGTTAATCTACAAAAATAAAGAGTTTATACTTTTTAGGGTAAAAGTGGTAAATTAAACTTATTTTCATGTTTAAGAAAAGGGAAAGAATATATTAGCTAGCAAACACATTCTTCATAAGAATAGGAACAACGTGGCTCCTTAAAAGGATATATCTTTAAAAAATTTAAATGCATAAGAAGAAAAATTATGGACTTCAATTAAATTAATACAAAATTCCATTCAAACAAATTTAATTGAAATTTTGAATAAGAATGAAGTAAGTTGACATTTCATAAATTAAACACGTTTTAAAATACGGTCAAGTAGTCATACGTGTTATGAGAAACGTAGGAAATCACACAAGTGTATTGCTAGTTGTGTAATTCATTAATAAGATTAATCACCTGATCGAGTTTTTTTATGGAGATGGCAATATACGGCCTACCTAAATTCAACTGTTTTCAATAAGTTAATTCATGGGTCAAATTTAGGGCCCAAATCATCTTAAGACCTAACTATTCTAAGCAGAACGACATCGTTTTGTATATAAGAGTTGGGTCTAAGGTAAGCTTGAGTTTGAGTAATCCATATCTGAACTCAATTAAAAAAAGTTATTTTATATTTTTAATTTCTTAAAAGATTGACAGAATTAGTCCATTGGCTAGTCTAGTTTTTCAACATGCTTATGCAGTTCTATAAATAACTAAAGTTTGTTAATTTTAAAATGTAATATATAAACTAATATATTTTGTATGTTATATTTTAAAATTACTAATATGTATGAACTAAGTTTATATCTTATGATAAGTCAAATTTCGTCTATCAAGTCACGTTAAATGTCATAACGAAATTTTGTTCCAAAAGACATTATTAGAACATCGTTGAAGACATATTTGACAAACAAAAAGTTTTAAGGCCAACTTCATACCTTACGTCAAATTTGAATGACACATTTATACTTTTTTCTTATAAATGTTTTATATTTTCAAAGTCTTTTTCTTACCGAAATACCTTTAATGATTTTTTTTATTTTATTTTTATGTGATGGACCAGAGAAATGTGCGAGTCACGCTCCATGTCAGGTTAAAATATAAGATTTTATTAAATATTATTAGGTAAGTTGGAAGTCCATTAGGCAAATATTTTAAATTATGACCCGCAAGGTAAAATTTTGACTACCAAAAAATGACCTTTTTTTCTATTACATTCCCTATATTGGTTAATTACTAAAATATTGTTCATAATATTTGCAGTGTATCCCAAATTGGCCAAGATTTAGTAGCATAATATTTTACTTAAGAATGTTCCATGTCAAAGTTAACAATACCATGCATAATACCATAACTGCATAGTGTTAAACCACTCTGGTCATTCTTAAATACCATCGGTCGTAACATATTAGTAACACCTTGAATTAAATGTGACAATACCGCGATTGAGTACAATATGATGAGTACATAAATGACAATAAAATGTCCCACCTACATTCAAGTACGGGACGTTTTGGTATCATAAAATATTCAAAAGGGCATAAAATCTGATGTATTCACCAGACAAATGTGAGATCACTATACGTCTTCTTCACCTAAAATGGTTGACTCCATAACTTTTTTATCTTTATAGGGCTTGGATTGATCTTCCCTGTCTAATATTACATTATCCTCATTGTCACTGCTGATGTTAAGTTCAAGATTTTTTCTCTTCATAGGCACATTATCCTTAGTTGAGGAACGTCTTTTATTCTTTCTGGACGAGCTTGTACGTCACACCCCCACCTTAAGAAGGCCCTAAAGTGAACTGCATAGTGTTAACTTGACACCGTGATGCCAAGCTAACTCTAACAGTGAACATAACTTAGCTTGTTCATACAATCTATCCATCTAATCACTATTCAATCAATAAGAAACTTTAAGCTCGATCAAGCATAATTCATTCATTTAGTTATCACAACAGTCTGAGCGTATTATCATCATCGTTCACTACATAAGTTCATATCCTTAGTAAGAACATAATAATAAATTCACTTCACTAGTTCACTGCCACAGTAATGCCCCTAATATCTACATTGGTGCCTAAAGACATAATGTTACAAATACATGAGAAAAAAGAGATTAATTAGAAAAATTTTATGGACCTTGTCTAGACCTTGCTCAATGCCTATGTTCACACACAACCATGCTTACTGACGTATCAAAAAGAATCCAACACAAACATCATTTACATCAAGGCATAAGGTCAATTGTCACATTTCACATTAAGGTTTAAGCAAGAAATCTGTTCTTGAATCAAACATTATCATAGTCATTAAAGCACCAGTTCATCAATAATCACAATCATCAACCACTTAAAAAGATACTTTCTTTAAACAATTTAAACAAGTAACACCATATCAAGCATGAAGCATCTATGTAGCTCAATTTCATTATGCATGCTCTTCTTCAAATTTTTATTGATTTCCATTAACTCTTTAACGTAAGGATCCTTATTTAGTTGTCTCAGTTACCTCGGTTAGGTCATTGTTTAAGAAAATTTTGCTTAAGTCTTCTCACTTTGGTCTTTTGACTATGGTACCTCACTTAAGTCTTTATTTAAAAAAAATTGTCTAATTTACCTCACTTAGATCTTTTACTTAAGCCACCTCACTCAGGTCTTTGTTTAAGAAATTTTTTCAAAGTCATTCAATCTGACTCATTATTAACCTAATAAAAAATAAAAAATAAATATTTAAAATTGAACTTATACTTTTAAGCATCGAATTGGAGTTCGAATTTTAAATTAACAATATAATTGAAACTAAAATAAAATTCAAACAAAAAAAGATAAAATTTTAAACCTATATAATTACCTTCAAAGCTAAATTATAGAATGTTAGGTTAGTGACTAAAATGTTAAGTTGGTTATTTTAAGGGCAAAAGGATGGAATGAACCCTAACGTTTACACTGGTGTACAAAAAAGATCTTAACGTTTTACATTGTTCAAATTAGAACCTAATGTTTGTAATATGTTCAAAATGAATCATGACATTTGGAAAAGGTTTAAATTGAACCATGATCACTAACAATGTTAGGACATCATCATTTATTTGCTAAATTAAATATTTCTTTTTGAATTTTTGAAGTTAGGACCCACCAAAAATTAACGAGGGCTTTTTAATAGTTGTGGGTCACACCTATAACTTTAACGCTACATTTTTGGGCTAACTCCACACCTTTTTGATAAAGAAAAAACAAGCATTTTAGACGCAGAAGTTCCAGACGTCATGACCTTTTGAGAACTAAGACAAATCGCTAGTAACAATTAATATTTGCTTGAACGCATGAAGTCTTTCAATAAGATGGAAGGCAAATTCTAAAGATTAGTCCCACATCTGTTTTCTGCTCAGCATGAGGCCATCTGAGACCTCAGGTTTGCAAAATTGAATTTGTAAAATTGAAAATGTGAAGTTGCCCTAAGAAGCAATCCAAAATACATAAAAAATTTAGGTAATGAACTTATAGAGCTTTGTATGCAAAAGCAGATAGTACAATGTTGCTTAGTAATGTCTACGAAAAATTGCTACTAACTTCTCACAGATAACTTTCATAAAATCTTTGTCACAATGGATACCATTGTGATATATTTAAGCATTGGATTGCCATTGTCATATGTTCAAGTGAAGAAAAGTGTTTGAAAGGTTTTTCACATATTAAATATGCACAAAATTTGGTATTTGATTTTAATGAGATCATCATACTTGTGCATTATCCAAACATATATCAATTAATATAATTGCAGGAGCATTGAAGGAGAATAATGACTCTCACATGCAAAATTGTAATGATTACAATTAGAAACCATTAAAGCTATGTAACACGCAGCATAGACCTTATTACGTGTGCTAAATTGATCATGAAAGGGTAAAAAATGAAGGAAATAAGAAATACCTGATTTCGGTTCTATCTCAACTTCAAAAGAAGTTTCCGTGACCAAAACAAGCTCTAATCTTCTGGGACCTTCACAGGAATCATTCATCGATGCGTGGCTAATGTCTTTCTATGATTTTCTCAATACGTAAGCTCTCTTAACGGGTCAGAGAATCTATATGCTTACGAATGATATGATAACTGCAGGAGATCTTAACCTTTATATATAACTTCCATATCGAGCTTCCCCATCATAAGCATGATATGGGTCCGGTCTACACTAATCAGGATCCATTTTCCTTCTATATTTCGACTCATTGATTTAGATCATTTATTGAGCCATTTTATTACCTTTATCTGAATCAAATTACGTAACTTAACTGATAAGTTATTGAAAAACCAAAAAAGACAATTAATGGTTATCCAACTTTATGGGAAATGATAAAATTGTCTAACATTCTCTCCCTTAGATAATCATCACTTGCAGTTTTGACTCAAGTTTAAAAACAGTTTGAGAACTTGGTTAAGTCACGCAACTATATTGTTACCAACTTTAAAGTTATAAAAAAACATTTGATCCAAAGATAATAAAAGTTCAACATTCCATCCTGCAAGGCTTTTGATGCCGAAAATATCAAACACATCTGTCATGTGTGACACAGGTCCAATATAATTATGAAAATCTAATACCTTATTAACATGAAAGGGAAAATGAAGTGTGACAAACTAGGATGATACCTATATGATCTAATATGTATCATATTCATTTGTAAGTCTCTATTTCTCCAACTTTATGTTAAACTGCAACAAAAAAAAATCATATTTTCTCTTACCACATGCTAAACAACATTAGAAAAAATGTATTTTCTCTTACCGAATGCTAAACAATATTGGAGAAAAAATTTATGTTCTTTATAGGATTAAACCTTATATCCCCCATATCTTATTAAACTTATGGATATCCTTACTAAACTGTATGTGTCAAAATGACATAGACTCAAGGTCAATCCTTATATATGCCAAATGACCTTTAAAATGCTTAAGATCGACACAAATCTTAAGACTTTTGTATGTACTATGACTATTTACAAGAATAACTATTACTGAGGATAAAAAAGATGATAATCTATATTAATAAATAATCACAATGTCATAATACATTAAAATGTATAAACATACAAGGAGCAAATACAACGATCCCTAACTACTATTGTCTGAGGACCTTAACACGCCTATACGTAACAAACACTAGTGGGCGAAGTCCTTTAGTCAATGGATCGGCTAATATCTCCTCAGTCTTGATATGCTCCACTTTGACGTCACCTTTCTTAATCAACTCCTTTATGGTAGTATTTAACCTCTAAATGCTTAGACCCTGTGATATTCTTATTGTTGTTATTAAATAACACTGCAACAAGATTATCATAGTACAACCGAATCAGTCTAGCTACTGAATTTACCATAGACAACTCAGAAATCAAGTTTCTTAGCCAAACCATTTGTGTAGCAGCTCCATAGCATGCACCAAACTCTGCATGCATGGTCGAGGAAGTTACTAGTATCTGCTTGACACTCTTCCACGATATTGCACCATCTACTAACATAAAAATGTACCTTGAAGTGGATTTACGATCATCTGGACACATAGCAAAATTGGAGTTTGTATACCCTGTAAAGTTTAAATCGTTGACCTTTCTATATGTTAACGTATAAACCTTGGTATCCTTTAGGTATCTCAACATTCTCTTAACTGCATTCCAATGGTCTACATTGAGTTAGCCAGATATCGACTTAGTAGTCCAACAGTAAAGGAAAAGTCCTATTTAATGCATACATAGGCATACATCAGGCTACCAATTGCACTAGAAAATGAAACATTCCTCATAGCCTCTCTCTTAACTTCATTCTACAGACATTGTGCCAAAGATAATCTCTCACCATGAGAGATAGGTGCTACAACAGGTCTACGATCAGCCATACTAAACTTTTGTAACACTCGTTCAATGTATGCTCTTTGTGAGAGGCTCAATGAGTGTTGAGATTTTTCCCGATGAATTTGTATATCGAGAATAAAAGATGCTTCACCCAGGTCCCTCATGTCAAAGTGTTTGGACAAAATTTGATTAACTTCATGCAACATGGTCAAGTTATTTGGCGCGAGCAATATATCATTTACTTGTAAAAATAGGAAGATGACCTTGCTCTCCCTGATCCTATAGTATAAGTGTCTTTCATCTTTGTTTTCCACAAAGTTGAATGAGGTGAAAACCTCATCAAACTTTAGGTATCATTGTCTAGAAGCTTGTTTCAGACCATATATTGATTTGGATAACTTACAAACTTTATCAGTTGCACCTTGATCTTGAAATCCTTCAGGTTGCTCCATATAGACCTCCTCATAAAGGTCACCATTTAGGAAAGCAGTTTTAATATCCATCTAATATAGCTCTATGTCATAATGAGCTACTATTTCCATCATCACTCTAAATGCATCCTTTGAGGATATAGGAGAGATGGTAACATTAAAGTGAACTCCTTCTCTCTGAGTGAATCCCCTAGCTACCAATCGCGTCTTAAACTGCTCAACTTGACCCTGTGTGTCCTTCTTGAACTTAAATAGCCATTTGCAACTGTTAGGTCTGTAATGTTGATGGAAATCAACCAACTCCTATACCTTATTGTGCCTTATAAATTGCATCTTATCCTTCATTGCTTCCCACCACAAGTCTGTATGGGGTCCAAAAATGGCTTCTATAAAAGTAACTAGATCCACAAAATCTCCTATATAATAGTCTTGTTCACCTAAATAGACTATGTAATATGATGAGATAAGAGGTCACCTCTCTTTAATGGATCTTCGCAACTGCATAGGTTCTTGTATCCCAGGAACCTCTGCCTGAACAGGTCTAAGTTCTTGTGCCTGCATAGGCATGTTCAAGATATACAATGTTGTCTTGATGGCTTCGCCCTAAAGGTATTTGGGTAGGTTAGTCCTACTTTGCATTGATCTCATCACATCCTTTAGGGTGCGATTGTGCATTTCAACCACACCATTTTGCTCAAGACTACTCGACATAGTAAACTGAGTCATTATTTCAATTGATTCCAAATATCTGGCAAACGAACCGTTTTCTTGTCCTGTAACCCCATGTCTGCCATAGTATTCCCCTCCCATGTCAGATCTGACAATCTTTATTGATTTTTCCATCTGGTTCTCAATATATGGGTACTTTCATTGAGTTAAGAGCTGCTTCAATTAGAATTGAACAACTGATGAGGGAGAAACAAGCTAAGACTGGACAAGGGTCTAGAGGAAAGAGGCCTAGTAAGAGTCAGGGTAGTTTTGGCAGGGGCTATAGTAAGCGTCAGAAACGAGCATTTAGATCATCAGGTGGATCCAAGCAGTCAGGAACTGGGCAGAGGGGTAGATTTTCACAGACTAGCAGTGGAAGGGGTACGACTTTACATCAGTTCCCAGTTTGTGAGCACTGTGAGAAGAGACATGGTGGTGAGTGTTGGAGATTGACTGGAGCTTGTCTTAAATGCGGCTCTATGGACCACCAGATTAGGGATTGTCCTGCTACTTTGGGGCCTCAGTTTGCTGTCAGTAGGCAGCTTGAAAGTAATACTATAGTCCAGCAGAGCAGAGGTGGTGGATCTGGACAGAGAGGTAGAGGTGGAGTCAGAGGGAGAGCTAGGAGTTCTTCCATGAGGACTGAGGGACGGGATAACCGACCGTAATCTCAAGCCAGGGTTTATGCCATGACTAGGCAGGGGGCACAAGACTCACCAGATGTGGTAACAGGTATACTTCTTGTTTATGACTTTCAGTGCAGTGGAAGTGTGGTGGGCCCATAACCTACAGGTCCAAGGATCGAAACATAGCTCTAATACCACCTAAATGTAGCGCCCCTTACCTAAGGATAAGCACTAGGCCGCCCAGAGGTCATCCTGGTGCATATCCTAGGATAAGGGCACGCTGCATTCAATCACTACACTCTCTTCTCATGGCATAGTATCATAAATCACTTAAAAAGCATCATAAGAATACCACAATATTTTAAAACCAGCTTTTTCCTCATTTCATTTCATAAGAACTCGATTGTCTACATTGTGACTTTCAACA
>JANSVA010446163.1:4057-17192 GCA_025504915.1 Erythroxylum reticulatum | reverse complement strand
TCTCATAAAGTTGGACAAATATTAATTGCAATTTTGGTTTTAAAATAAATTATCGGTTAATTTGTGCCATTTGATCCAGAAAAAGATAATAAAGTGTCCAAATAAATGATCTAGATTAATGGGTCGAAGTCCGGAAGAAAAATAGGTCCTAATTAGTGTAGACCGGATCCATATCGGCCTTGTGATGGGGAAGCCCGATATGGAAGCTATATAAAGGTTAAGGTCTCCTATAGTTACTCAAGAGTTCATTCATGAGAATAAGGATTCCTAACCTATTAAGGAAGCTCGTGATTTGAGGAAACTGTAGGAAGACCTAGCCCATGAGTCGGTGATCACTTTCCACTAAAGGTCCTGGGAGATTCGGAGATGTTTGGAGCTCGGAATTGACATTGGAATCAGAGATGGAACTGAAATCTAGGTATTCTGTATTACCTTCGTTTCTAATCCTTTCATGTAGATTCGGGATACATAATAAGGCTATCCCTACATATTACAGATTAATCCATAAACATATTAAAACAAAATTTGTATAACATACCATATTATGAAATTTAATCTCCATTCTTATAACTTTCCTCAAATTCATAGGTTTTGTAAAAAGTACCATAATTGCATAAATGGCCAGCCTTTAATAATATTCACACAAATAAGTTGAAAGAACTTTTGAAATTAAAAATAAAGAGCGATAAGTTAGGAGTGGTAGCTCTTACAGAATCTATATCCATTTATAAAATAGAGAGGGGTAAGCTAGGAGTGGTAGCTCCTATAGAGCCTATATATTCTATAAATAGATATAAGTTATGTTGGAGCAATCACTCTTAACTAACCTCTCTCTAGTTTATAAATAGATATAGGTTTTGTAAGAGCTATCACTCTTATCTTACCTCTCTTTGCTCTTAATTTCAATTAAAATTTAATTATAATTACAATTAATACTAATTAAGTATCAATTATGCCTACTAATTGGTATTTAATTAGGGTTAACTGTAATTACAGTGAAGAGTCTATATTTGATCTTAAAGTTTCTCAAATTCTACAATTAAATCTAATTCTATTAAATAACTTTTTTTTTCTGTATTCAACCATTATTTATGTGCAATCTATTATGTTCCTAAATATATTGGCCATGTATATAAATTAAAATCCTAAACTATATTCAGAATTAACTAAATTAAACTCCTTTAATGTATCTATAATTTGGTAATTAAATAATTTATAGCCATAGATTAATATTTAGTTCTAGCAACACATTAAGACCACCCAAATGTTATAAATGTCAAATAGATTTTGACTAACTTTTTTGTATAATTTAATCATTTCGTCATATAATCTTTTAATTACAAATAAAGAATGAAATTTATGTCTACTTTATATGAGACCAATCAGATTAATTCTCCAAAATTAGTAACTAACTCTTTTAATCACATTTGAAAATCATTTTCAAAGTGTTATTTCACCTTAGCTAATTTCTCAAATTAATATTAATCAAGAGCAGTGAAACATTCTTCCTAATTACTTTAAGATAAGGAATTTTATATTAATCACTTAACTACTTTCATATAATTTATGACATATCCAATGACTATTAAATGAGTTATTTTGATTAGGATAAAGTCATAAATAGTAAAAAAATGTAGCAATCTCTATATGAGATATTTCAATGATCTCAAACAAAAGATCAATTATGCAATTATTACAATAAGAATTTTTATAGACATGTAAGTAATATTTTATATGGAATTTTCACATAGGGTATGTTCAATGAGCTTATTGCCTAGCAAGAACCCACATAATTTAGTCAATTAGATCAACTACTACTTTTATTCAGAAGAATGCAACATTTATTGGTTTTTTCTCACTTTATTAATATTTAGTCTTAATATATCAATGACTATGAATAATTTAGAAACAATATTTAAGTGCAATATGAATATTATAATTATAATCTTATCATAATTTCAATTATAAATCATATTTATTTTATTAACTTTATCTTGAATATTAGCTAATTAAACAAACATGCATGAGAAAAAGAATATATTTAATTAATTATATCATAAATATACAACCAATCAATTGATTGTAAGATATAAATCAATAATCTCCAACTCGTAATAAGGCAATCACTTAAGTATCTTATACTATATCATCATATAGCAACATGTTACTATTGATATAATGGTTTAGTGGGGAAATTATATAAGATTCTTTTTAGTGAACACTTGCTTAAACTTTATAACTCTTATCTTAATTTTCGTAATAATTAAGACAAAGTACTAAAATACATACTTAGATCTTGATGAGACCTTACTTCCTTTCACATGACTAATGAATTTAATATTCCAAAGTATATTAATACATGAACAATGCAAAGAACTATATCAAGTTTGTTAAAGAACTTCTTGATCTAAATAATCATTTATACTAAATAAATTTTTTTTTTATGGCTTAGATAGCAATTGATGCTACATTAGAATCTTTCTTAATTAAAATAATATTATTCTAAGTAAAATGTACCTTAGTTAGGACTTACTTCTACTTTTGTAAAACTAAACTTAGAATTCTTATAATCTTAAACTCAAATATCAATGCATACATATAATGGATATATTTATAAGTATCAAATATCTCAAATGTTAAGCATATTTAGTACTTAGTATATGTAATTGGATTAGAATAGTAAGTAACTTTTGTATCATCTTAATCGATCTCTACTCATAAAATTTAATTTGTTACATTTTCATATCTAATTGAGGGTTATTATAGGACTACCATATCTTCAACAATTGAAAATATGCAATATTGTTTTCTATTAGTGATATTTCATTTCATATTGCCACTAACAAGTACAACTATACTCCTATTCACTTTCCTATAAACATGATAATTCTACAATAATCTTTAAAAAAATTATTGGAATTTATTATGAAAGTAAAATTTTCAATGTCTCTTAACCTTTCAACTATATATCAAATGTATCAATAAAGACACTAATTCCATTATGATGTATTCTTATAAGACTAACTATTTCAAGTTCCATTTTACTCCCACTATTCATGCTAAGAACTGTTCTTCTATAAGTATTCAATGAATCAAATTTTAATTTAAAGGGGTTTATAAGTGTACATCTAACCTTTTAGATATCTTAAAACATTTTATGATTCAATTTAGTTATGAACTCATTAGATAATATATACTTTAACTAAAAATCATGTTTTAAAATTATTAACTTTGACTCTTTTAGAATCTTACTATTTGAATATCTCATACTTGCTAATTGATTTGGATAGAAATATAGAAGACAAGTTATTATATTAAGGCACAAATATAAATGAAATAAGTAATATATGACATAATATAATATCTCATATCATACATTTCTTCTTAAAAAATTCATAACTTTATAGATTTTAGTTATAGACACATTGTAATAGTCCAAACTTTTGTTCAATTACTTGTAATGTACCAATAACAAGAAAAGCCTAAAAAAGTATAAGTTGAGCTTAAGAAAGCTCAAGTTCATTTATCTCTTAAACCTTTCTCCTTATAGGTTATTATTCCCTCTAAACTTTTGACAATCACACCTTCTCCATCTCATAACCATTTTCAAAGATATAGGGCTCTACAGAAAGCTCTCGGGATGTCCTACGAAACCTCTAAACTTGTTTCTTCAAAAATGACCTAAATTTGGAGGAATCATGATTGAAAGTTTTGGTTCATTTAGGTAAGTCACTGATCTCTTATTTCTAGTCATATCTGGGAAAAACTAACACCACCATCATGTCTAACGACCCTAAAAACATAGGAAAGGAGGGAAATCTGACACTAATTGGCCCATTTTACTGGTGAACAGGAATGGGTCACCTATGAGATTTAATCCTTTAATTAATACAAATCGGGAGGCGTTTCAATGCGAGACCAATGCCATTGGATTCCTGAAGGTGAAATCATCATTTTTAAGTAGGTGGCGAAGGTCATTGCCCCTTTTGTGCCGACACGTGTACCCCACGCTCCAGTGACATTGGTGACTTTCAAACCAGCCTAGAAATTGTCAGAAATAATTTTAAAAATTTTCAAATATTATGTAGATCAATTTTCATAATAGCAACATATTGAAATTCTTCATAGTTTGTGAGATAAAAATTTGGAAAGACTTATGATTTTATAAAAATGCATGAATTTGATAACATTGAGTTATTGTTGATTAATATTAAGATTATCTGGATCTACTGAGTTTAAATGAGGGTGTATGGATTATAAATTAGTACACTAAATTATTATTGGATTTATTCTAAATTTTTGCAATTTAAACATGAACTCAATTAGGTATAGGCTTGTAGTTTGGAAGATCAAATTGAGTTGTAGTTATTGGTGTTTATAGAATTGTATTTTCATTTCAGGAATGGCTTTTCTTTTGGAAGGGGGATGTTTATTTTATAGGGAAAATTCTATGAAATTTTCAGTAGGCTCCTTGTAAAACGTGACATCGTCATTTGTAAATAGAAAATAGAGCTCCTTGATATTAAGTCATGGTCTTATTCTCGAGGTGTCAAAAATTGGAATAGTTTTTTAAATCCTAATAGTTGTTCCTACTTTTCTTTCTATAGATCAATCAGGAGCAGAACCCTCCAATTTGAGACATTAAATTTGGCGTAAAGGAGGTTATGGATATGAATATGCATTAGAATTTCATATTCATCATAGAAATCATAGTCATTATCATATGCACGCATGGCATTCATACCTATGAATTGACACATGTATACGTATTTTGCTGTGCAATGTTTTGCTTGTTTTGATATGTGATGATTTGGAGGATTGCTATAGTATGAGTTACATGGTGGGTGTCAGCAGGCTATGTGAATAGTGAGTTAAGTCGGGTATAGATTTGGGTTAGTATTGGGTTTATTAATTGAGATATGATGTAGTTGGGGTGGTTTGGTCGAGCTTGCTCTCATACGCCAACCGATATATGGTTTATGAAAGGTATCATGATTATGGCGATTCGGTCGATCTTGCTCTCAAATGGCAATCATATCATAGTGAGGTTGTAGTGGTTTGGTTGAGTCTGGCTCTCGGGCGACAATCCACTGCATTAGACTAAGTGACCTATAAGGAACAAGAGAGTCTTTATGGCTATAATATGTGGGTAAGAGGTATGTTATAGGGTCAGTCATCAGTCCTCTACTATTAATTGTGATTTGCGATTGTGATAGTTATTTGACATGATTTTGGTATGAAAAATGCATTCATATTTATGAACAAAATCATTATATTATGAAATTGCATTTATGGATATAATACATTATAAATATATATGTATCATTTGAAATCCTTAAAAATGCATAACATAACCATAGTATTAATTCACTCAGTGAGGTCTAACTCCCCTAAACTATTTTTCAGGATCTTCTTTTAAGATCTCTTTTAACAAGGTACTTTGCCGGTCTTCTTTATATCTAACGATTTGAATTATTTTTGTTAGTGACCTTTGAGTTTAGAGCTACAGTTGTCTTACACATATTAGATTTCACTTTTATTAACTATTTTAACATTGCAGCACACTGATTATTATCTATTGTTAGGACTGTTTGATTATTATTAGCATTAGTTTGATTAGTTTGAAATCTCATCTTTATTATGGAGATAAGGATTTGACGACATTTTAGGCTTGTTATAGGTCTAGTAAGCCTTAAGTTTACTGTTCCTTTAATGCTGGTCACAATCCAAAATTAAGTTATGATAGACATTCATTAGAGAATATTAGTCTCTATAGATAACTTAGAAAAATTAAAAAACTTACTATATTGATCTTATCTAAGTATTTTTAGCATTCTTTCTGAGTAGATATAAATACTTTGAATTATTTAAATTTTAAATTAATATTTTATTCAATACATTTGGCTCATGTAAATTCATTAGTAACTTTAATCAAATACAAGTTGTTTTGGATTGTTATTACATCTCATACATCATAAGTTTTATAACTTCATTACCATCGTTATCATTTTCCCTAAAGGTTAGTTTGTTCATCCTTCAACTTAACATATATCATAAGTTGGAAGCAGTTCATAATCAAAAGGATGCATATATACTTTATAGTTTTATAATTTTCATTATATTGATTTAACCAATATGATATAAAAGTATAATCATGGTTGTCTAATTTGATGTTCTTGCTATTTATGTTAAACGTAAGACTCTTTTGATCCAACACATACAAACTATTTATATAGACTTAGATCAACTACTTTTATTAAAGGTATAATTCTTGTTATGCCTTATGGTATATTGAATCCGAATCCAGTATTATTTATCTAAAAATATGAACTAGAAATATGTATATATATATACATATTTCTAGTTCATATATATATATAAGTCACATTATTCTTATATGATTTTAGGATAAATTAGAACCAATTTAACTTATCTCTATGTTAATTTGACGCTTTATTTAGTTAGTTCTCACACATTTCTACTTTATTGCTTGATAGGTACAAATGGATATATTTCGGGGGTAAAAGGCATAATTTTTACTGTGGATGTCAAATTAAGGTCATTCGAGTATGCTTTTGAAGAGGACTTTGAGTTCTACAACTTCCGTGGAGACTCTAAGGAGAGATTCTATTGGCTAAAGGTTCAAAAGTGAGCATTTTGTAAATGACCAGTGTATATCTGTTTAACGGACATTGCCTGGACAACTTCACTCCCATCTGAAGAAAGTCCATTAAACAGACATATTGTTTGTTTAACAGACATTGCCTGGCCAACTTTGCTCCCAAACCTGAGAAGGTCTACTAAATGGACATTATCTGCTTAAAGATAATCTACCTTTGCCTGTTTAGCAAAAACTAGGTTTCTTTGAACCCAAGACACCATAAATACTCATTTTAAAGACCTAATAAGGGACTGGACATTCAAAACGAGGTAGCCACATAAGGAGACACTGAAGAAGAGACAAAGAAGAAGGTTTAAAGGATTAATCCAAGCATTCAGAGCAATTTTGTTTTGTGTTCTCTCTACCTTCTCTTTCTCTACTCTTTCTTGAATGTTAAGCATATTTATGTTATGGTTTCTGCCATCATGTTTTGGAACTAAACCTCATTTAGGGTGAGGTATGTAGCCTATTTGGGGGCTTGATTTATATTTTATGGATTGATTGGTGTTGAATGAAAGTTCTTGGGTTATGTTTATCTCTCTTGCATTTCACTTTTGTTTCTATGCTTAATGACCATAGAAGCAATCTTAGGAATCATATGATGAACTGAGAGGTGAAGTATGATTGATGCACTAGGAAGATAAACATATTAGATTTAGAGATAGAGATATCCTAAGCGAGTGTGTTTCTTTGTGAATTTGACTAGTTAGGTTGCACATTGAGAGATGGTAATCAACTAGTTAAATATTCTTATAAGTCTTGAGAGAGAATATGAGTGAAGTTTTGCAGTTGTTATTATAATATGTTATTCAATCAATTTCATAATTTATTAATCAATCTCTTAAGTTGGTGAACCCCAAAGCCCTCAGATTAAATCATCAACTTATCCTTGTTTGTTAATTTTCCAGTATTTACAATTTATTGCCTACCCAAATCCATTAATCTTTAAAGTTTATTGTCAATTTTGTTCAAGTAATTAGGATTAATTCGATGGTGAGTATTTTAGTCCTTGTAGGAAACATCTTTGGAACACTCGATTTGTAGGTACTAGGAACGACTCTATACACTTACAGATTTTTTTGACCAAGTTTTTGGCATCATTGACAGGGACTTATTTATATTTGCTACCATTAATTCTAGTTATAATTTTAACTATTACCTTAAGTTTTCTTCCATTGATTTATTTTGAACCTTTTCTCTTTGTTGATTTCAGGAGTTGTATGCATTTAAGGCATTAAAGAAAATTGAATAACATTTAGCTTATTAAGATAAATCCTGAAATTGAAAGAACTTGTAGAAGGAACAATGCCTAAAGAAGAAGAGAGGTGGAAAACAATAATCAAAATTCAGATCTTCATGGAGAATAAGATATGGGGAACAAATAATTCCTCGAAGGAAATTAAGTGAAACTGATTGCTGTTAATCCTGTGGTAAGGAGAATTAGAGATTATCAAATGTCATTTATTGTTGGCAACCCCTTTACATTTGATTAATCGCGGTAGTGAGTAATTATAAGCTGATGCAGATTCTTTGTCTATGTTGCCACAATTTAATAGGATGCCGAGCAAAGATGCTATAGCTTTCATGAGAGATTTCTATGATATAGTTCAAACTCTTCCATTATATGGATTGTTTGAAGATGAGTTAAGGCTGAGGTGTTTTCCTTATTGCATGAAGGGGTTAGCAAGAAATTAGTTGTTGAGTTTGGAGCTAGATTCAATTGATACTAAGGATAAGGTAATGGAGACTTTCATGATGAAGTGGTACCCAACCTATAAAACTCTCGAACTTAGGAAGATGATACATTGGTTCTCGTAGAAAGAAGGAGAAAAATTTCATAAAGCACAGGAACGATTTAATGATCCCCTTAACCATTGCCCCCACCATGGATTTGATACATACTCACTGAATCAATTCTTTTACTATGGTCTCACTGGTCACAATAAAACTTTGGTGGATTTGAATCCTGGTGGGAATATTAGTAATTTGAGTTTCCAAGAATTATGGAATATCTTCAAAAAGGTTACAGAGAATTCACATTATAAGGCGACTAGGAGTAAAGCTGCTACTCTTAATCAAGTGGGTTCTAAACTCGACATGGCCTACCAAGTTGTTAAGATCAATAAGAAGTTGAATATGTTGATGAATGAAAATATCTCTAGTAGGGAACTTTGCACTCTTTATGGTGGATTTAGGCATACAGCAGTTGGTTGTATGAACATTAAGGCAAAATTGACAGAGGAAGAGGTGAACTATATAAAAAATGGTAGATAAGGTCAGAGATTTGATCCTTTCTCGAACACTTACAATGAAGGTTGGAAGTTTCATCCGAACATCTTATGGAAAAATGAAGGGGCTACAAAACCAATTAGACCACCTGGGTTCCAAGCACCACCAAAACAGCAGTACTCACATCCTTCATCGTTTGCATAACAACAATTCCCTTCCCCGTGGGAGAAAAAGGTGGATCAGCTTGAAGATATGTTTTCTCAACTTATGAGCAAGATGGATTAAAGTGCTCAAGCTAGCTCTTAAGCGATGAACAAAATGGAGCAGAAGATTCAGTCTAACTAAGGTGCCATCAGAAATTTAGAGATACAAATCAGTCAAGTGTCAAAAGAGGTAAGAGAAAGAGGTAAGGGGAAGCTGCTTACCAATACCTAAGTTGATCTAAAAAAAGATTGTATGGCAATGGTTTTAAGGAGTGGCAAGATGGTGGAAGATGTAGTTCTTAAAGAGAAGGAAGCCAAAGATGCTGAAAGTGAGAATTTGGGTGAAATCAAAGAGAGAAAAGAAACAAAATAAAAGAAAAAGTCTTCACCAAGTTCAGAATTTTCCTTTATAGCACCCATACCATACCCTCAAAGGGTTAAAAAGAAGCATGTTGATTCCAAATTTTAGAAATTCCTTAACCTTTTCAAGAAGATCCAAATCAACATCCCTTTTATCGAAGCTTTTGTCGAGATGCCTACTTACACCAAATTCTTGAAAGAGATAATCTCCAATAAAAAGAAGCTTGATAATTTTGCTACAGTATCCTTAACTGAGGAGTGTAGTTCTATATTACAGAATAAACAATCCCTAAGTTAAAGGATCCAGGGATTTTTACTATTCCTTGTCACTTTGGTGAATTTAATGTTTTTCCAATGCTTTTTTGTCCTAATGCAAGCATTAATCTTATTCCTTTGTCTCTTTATAACATACATGGAATTGGTGAACTCAAACCAACAATAATTTCATTGTAACTTGCTGATAGGTCAATTCAATATCTTATTGGTATAGTTGAGGACTTACTAGTGAAGGTTGGAAAGCTTATAATTCCCGCTTATTTTTTTGAGCTTGAAATGGATTTTGACATGCAGGTTCCTATAATTTTAGGAAGACCATTATTAGCCACTAGTGGAGCATTGATTGATGTTCTTGATGGTAAACTAACCTTAAGAGTTGGTGATGAGGAAAAGGTGTTTAACATTTTCAAGGTTTTAAGAGGTCCTGCTTTCGATGAAGTCACTTATAAGATAGATGTAATTGATTCTCTTACATTTGAATCTATTCCTGAATTAATGTAAACATGCCTAACTTTAGGAATAGATTAATGTAAGCATGCCTAACTTTAGGAATAGATGAGAATGAATTGGATGATGAGCTAGTGGACTATGCATATAGATTGCAAGGTAATGGTTTTAGGTACAACCCCCAAATTGAAGAATTGGGCCCTCTGAAACCTGAATTGTTACCTTCCATATTGAGCCCACCGAAACTTGAATTGAAACGACCTCCAATTCATTTGAGATATGAACTCTTGGGAGAATCAAATACTTATCCGGTTATCATTTATTCTTTTTTGGATTCCTCTTAAAAAGAGAAGTTATTAAGGGTGTTACGTGAACATAAATTTGCTATTGTTGACATAAAGGGAATTAGCCCTTCTATTTATGTTCATAGAATTCTAATGGAAGAAAACCACAAACCTAGTGTAGAAAATCAAAGGAGGCTCAACCCTAACATGAAGGAAGTTATGCAATTAGAGGTAATTAAATTATTTGATGTAGGAATTATCTGTCCTATTTCTGATAGTTCTTGGATAAGTCTTGTTAGGTCCAAAGTCATTGTGCACATTGACCATTCCACTTTGAAATATCTACTTACAAAAAAAGATGTAAAACTAAGATTAATTAGATTGATTTTACTCTTGCAAGAATTTGATTTGGAAATTAGAGATAAGGAGGGGTTAGAAAATTCAGTGGCTAATCATCTCTCACGAATCGAGCAAGGAGACAAGCTAGGAGTGGAACTGATTAATGATACTTCCCTAATGAGAATCTATTTTATATTAAGGAAAATGTTCCTTGGTTTGATGATCATGTCAATTTTCGGCTGTCTAACATTATTCCTGGTGATTATTCATACCATAAGAGAACAAAATTCTTACCTGAGGTGAGGAATTACTTTTAGGAAGATTCGTTTCTCTTTAAAAGGTGTGCCGATGTGGTGATTAGAAGATGTATACCTGATGAGGAGATACGATTAATATTGCATCATTGCCATGCTTCTCTTTATAGAGGATACCATGGGACCAACAAAATGACAGAAAAGGTTTTACAAATGGTGTTCTATTAGCCTATTCTTTTTAAGGATACTAGAACTTTTGTCATGACTTGTGATAGGTGTCAAACAACGGGGAACATTGGTAGAAAGCAAGAGATGCCTCAGTTAGGGATTCTAGAGGTGGAACTCTTTGATGTATGGGGTTTGGACTTTATGAGACCTTTTTCAATATCCTTTGGGAATGAATACATCCTTGTAGTGGTTGATTATATGTCAAAATAGGTGGAAGCCACAGCTTTGTCAAACAACACTGGAGCTAGTGTTGTCAAATTTTTCAAGAAGCACATATTCTCAAAGTTTGGTCTTCCAAGAGCTATAATCAGTGATAACGGGGTACACTTTTAGAATCATCGATTCAAATATCTGTTGGCAAAATATGGGCGTCATTTTAAGATTGGAACCATCTACCACCCTTAAACTAGCAGGCAAATTGAGGTACCTAATAAGGAAATCAAGAAAATTTTGGAGAAAACTGTTAATACCTCAAGAAAGGATTAAGCATTGAAGCTTGATGACGCTATTTGGGCATACAGCACAGCATACAAGACTCCCTTAGGAATGTCTCTTTATAGATTAGTCTTCGGAAAATCTTGCCATCTTTTGGTTGAAATTAAACACAAGGTGTTATAGGAATCCGGAAGTTGAACTATAATCTCAAGGAAGCCGGACAAAGGAGACTAATAAAGTTGAATGAGTTAGATGAATTTCGCCTAGATGCTTTTAAGAATGCTCGAATATACAAGGAGAGAACTAAGGCCTTCCACGACAAGCATATCCTTTGGTGAGAATTTAAACCTCGTCAAAGTTTTGTTATTTAATTATCATTTGAAATTGTTTCCAGGGAAATTGTAATCAAGATAGCCGGGACCGTTCGTGGTGATAAAAGCATACCCACATGGAGTTGTGGAGATTAGAAGGGATGAGCAAGGGTCCTTTTTGGTCAATGGACAATGACTTAAGCAATATTTGGAGGGAGAAATGGTTGGATGTATTTCCACCATTGTATTTAAAAATTGACTTCAGATGGTTGAGTCTAGCTGAGGGCATTAAATTTAGTGCTTATTGGGAGGCAACTCAGTGATTCTAACCCTTTTGTTGTTTTAAAATTTTCCACTTTTGTCACATCTTCTTATTCTAGTTTATGTGTGTGTATAGGGATAATGTTTGGGAGACATCCCAATGACATCTCCCAATAATATGAGGAATAGCAGGATCACAACTTTTCAACTCTGGAGGTAAGACCCATGTTAGGTGTGAAGGATGTAAGTGGCAATCTCTCTTTGTTTTATTTTAATGTATTTTCTTTGTTTTAACACTCATACATCATATATGTAGTCCTATGATATCATTGAATGGTTAGAAGGACTAAAAGAAGAGTGAATAAGGTGAGTAAAACTTAAAAAAGGTTAAGAATGTCTGTTTAACAGATATGAAGTCTGTTTAATGGATTACAGACTTAATATAGTGCAGACAGACCCATAAAGGTCCGTTAAATGGACATAATGTCTGCTTAACAGACCTATAGCATCAAAACAGCTAAAGAAAACCATAAAGACCCGTTTAGCAGACATCATGTCTGCTTAACGGATATTACTTACATTCAGATTTAAAACACCTTTTCTCTTTTCTTTTCCCGCATTTTCTCTTTATCCTATTGTCATCTCCTGGTCTCCCCTGCATCCTCTCTTACCTTCATCCATGATAGCCACCCTCTAAGCCTATGACTTCCTATACTTTTCTTCTTTCTTCTCCCTTTTTCTGCCCTTCATTAACCTCATCCCTATGACAATCCATGCCAACTAGTCCTACCCTTTTAAATAACCATCCTCTCTTCAGTCACTTCTTATCATCAACAGTAGGGTTGTC
>JANSVA010446147.1:0-17194 GCA_025504915.1 Erythroxylum reticulatum | reverse complement strand
ACACCTTACCTTAACCCCCCCAGCCCAAAGGTCACCTCCAACAGCCCTTCTCAACCCTCCCTTAACCCACCTGATCCCACCTCCTCAACACCAAGCTGTCCAAATCTCTTCCCAAAATGTTCTGCTCATCCTTGATCCTACATTAATCCCTCTCACGTCACCTATTTTAATTGAGGGAGCTATGGAGGAAGATGCTACTCCCGAGGCCACAACTCCCGAGGCTCTACTCCCTCCCTCTAAACCACCAGACCTCGCTCAAGGGGACTCGTCAATTCCTTCAAATATAGATATCCCTGACTCCCAATTAGATGGACAATAATCCCCCTCGATGGTACCAGTGGTCGCGGAGCCACGGGACAACACGATTTTATCCCAAGACTAAGTTTAGTCTTTCCCTATCTCTTCCTTTTTCATGTCGATATTTATTTGGAATTGTCAAGGGGCCGGTGATAAGAAGTTCAAGTTTATTTTAATGAATTTTGTCAGGATCCATAATCCTATGCTCGTCGTTCTGGTTGAGACTAGAATCAACGGTGATCGGGCACGCCGAGTTGTCAAGTTCTGTGGTTTTCCGAACTCTTATAGGGTTGAAGCTCATAGTTTTTCAAGCGACATTTGGATTCTCTGGAAAACTCATCTAAACATTACTATCCTTCTCGCTCATCGCCAATTTATTCATGTGACTATCAATTGGGATAATTCCTCGTTTGCGTTTATGGTGATTTACGCTAGTCCTACCTACTCCCTTCAACCCGTTCTTTGGTAGCATTTGCGGTACATTGCCAATTTCACCACTCAGCCTTGGCTCATCGGAGGAGATTTCAATGCGAAGCTGGATTGGATACATAAACGGGGTGGAGCTCGCAATCATTCGGTTATTAATCCTCAATTCCGAGACTGCTTGCACTATTGCCACCTTCAGGATCTAGGTTTTACCGGGCCCAAATTCACTTGGCGTCGAGGACAAACTCTTGCTCGTTTAGATCAGGCATTTTGCTCCACTTTCTGGCTCCGCCATTTTTCGAACACGAGGGTCACTCACCTACCTTTCCTCAAATCAGACCATCGTCCCATTCTGTTGACTTTTCCTCACACTTTTCCTCCTCCCCATATCCCTCGTCCTTTTTGATTTCAATCAACGTGGATGACTCATGAGCGATTTCCCCAAACGATCGCTAACCACTGGAACCCCCACACGCCCACCCTCTTTGGGGCCATTAAAAACCTGGTTGACAATTTACAGGAGTGGAATCAATCCACTTTTGGCAACATTTTCAGTAGCAAAAAGAGACTTATGGGGAGACTGACGGGCATTCAGAAGAAGTTGGAAGAAGAGGACTCAAAGTCTCTCCGCGAGCTGGAACATTATCTTCGGACTGAACTGGAACAAGTGCTGTATCAGGAAGAGCTCTACTGGCACCAAAAATCTTGATGCCAATGGATTAGACAGGGTGATAAGAACACTAAATACTTCCATGTCGTTGTGACCGCTAAACGACGGAAATTACATATCGCCTCATTAAAAGATGATTCTGGCCAAGCCCATTTCGACCCTACTGCCATCCGTAACTTCGCCAAGTCTTTCCTGGCGGCTCTGTATACAGAGGACCCTACACCCCCCACCCAGCTTGCTCTCCGAAGATGTTTTCCCCCTCTCCCGTCTAGGGCGAGTTCTGATCTGGAGAGCCCGTTCCATCCGGATGAAATTAAGTCCGCTTTTTTTAGCGTGCCTCCTAATAAAGCGTCGGGATTTGATGGATTTATTACCTTATTTTTCCAATCCCAATGGGATATCGTGGGGCCTTCTCTGATCGGTTTTCTCCAAAAAAAATTTCGGCAAGATGTTTGGGAATCTGAAATGAACCATACCATTTTGGTTCTTATTCTAAAAAGTCCTGCCCCCACGGTGATCTCACGCTTTAGGCCTATAGCTTTATGTTCAGTTATCTACAAAGGCCTCTCTAAGATCATCGTCAACATATTGAAACCTTTTCTAGATACCCTGGTCGCCCCTAATCAAAGTAGCTTTCTTCCCAGGCGATTGATTGTTGACAACATCATTATTGCTCAAGAGATAATCCATACCATGCATAGGAAAACTGGGTCTAAGGGCTTTCTGGCTATAAAAGTGGATCTCGCGAAGGCTTATGATCGACTTTCTTGGGATTTCATCCTTGATACCCTCATTGATCTCAGCCTCCCTAGCTCCTTAATCTCTCTTGTCATGAAATGCGTCACTTTGGTCACCATGTAAGTTAACTGGGGCGGGGAACCTAGTGAGGACTTTACTCCTGCTAGAGGTCTCTAACAAGGCAACCCATTATCATCATACCTCTTTGTCTTGTGTATGGAACGCCTGGGCCATCTGATTAACCACTTGGTTTCTTGTGGCCACTAGAAACCTATCTGTTTAAGCCACTGGGCCCCTTCTTAACTTACCTTTTCTTCGCGGATGATCCTATACTTTTTTTTGAAGCAACTGTCGATCAAGCCTGGGTTCTCAGCGACACCCTGACACTGTTTTACAAAGCGTCTGGCCAGAAAATCAGCCATAACAAATCTCACTGTTATTTTTCCAAGAATGTCCCCCACTCCAGAGTTCAATAGTTGAGCAAAGATTTGGGCTTTAGGCAGACCACCGATTTCGGACGCAGCCTTGGGGTGCCTATCCTCCACGAAAAAGTCCATAAAAGCACCTACCAATACATTCCTGATAAGGTCCAACACCGCTTCTCAAGCTGGACCACTAATCTGTTGTCCCTTGTTGGCAGTACCACCCTAACCATCTCTATCACATCTGCCCTCCCCATTTATACAATGCAGATGGTGCGCCTTCCCAGACGCCTCTGCGACAAATTAGAAAAGATTATGTGAAACTTTTTATGGGCCTCTACCCCGGGCACTGAAAAAGTAAACCTCATCTCTTGGGATAAAGTTTGCCAATCGAAAGAAATTGGGGGCTTAGGCATTCGCAAAATTCGGGAAACCAATGATGCTTTGCTTACCAAACTTAGTTGGACTCTGATCTCTCAGCCGAACAAATTATGGGTTCAAATCCTATCCATTCAATACAACTTTGATGCCCACAACCTGCCCACCTCCCTTCCAGCTACTGGCAGTTCCATGATCTGGAGAATCATCAAAGCTGTCTGGCCTCACGTCCTTCATGGTCTCAAACGGGTTATATGCGATGGCTCACGGACCCGTTTCATGTGGGCCCATTCATATATCATGCTCTCACTCCTATCTCACCCTCCACACGGGATCTACGTGTATAGCATTATACTGATAGCTCTGGTAACTGGCATTGGGATGAATTTCAATCTTTACTCGCCTAGGACCGATTTTCAACTAATCAGGAACGGCTTCGGTGACATCTGACTCTAATGGCCGAGTGTCATCATTGTCAAGCAGAAGAGACTTCCATACATGTCATGATAGTGCCCCAGAGCACGAAGCCTGTGGTATAATTTTCCTTTGCTTCACATTTCTACTAACTTTTTTGATCTTCTTCTCTCTGATTGGCTCCAGGTCAACATCCAATCGCAATGGCGGCTCGGAGGCCTTGATTGGCCCCTCATATTTGGTACAGCTTGCTGGTTTCCGTGGTCCTGGAGAAACTGGTCTATCTTCAACGAACACTTCCCTTGGCCCGGATCTCCTATGTCCACAGTTTTGGTCTATGCTTAGCAGGTCCAACTAGCTTTGGACCGACAAAGCAGGAGTGGACATGGCCCCCGACCTCGACATGAACCATTCATTGGATGGAGTCGACCCGCTACTGGTTGGGAGAAGCTGAACACAGACGGGGCATTCAAAAGTTCTACCGGCTTAGCTACCGCTAAAGGACTTAACGCAATAGAGATGGCGACTAGCTCGGTGGTTTTGTCCGGAATCTCAATTGGTGTTCTACCATCAATGCGGAACTTTGGGGCGTCTACTCGGGGTTGACTCTATTATGGGAGCTCAGATTTTGAAAGATTGGATTAGAGCTGGATTCTCAAGCAGTTATTAATATGCTTTCAGATCCCACTACCCAAAGCCAGTCCCTTAATCCGCTCATCTTGGGCATCAATGAGCTACTCAATCGTAATTGGGTAGTTCTATCTAGCCACATTTACAGAGAGGGTAATAGGAGTGCCGATTGGCTCGCCAATTTTGCTATAAATTTCATATTAGGGGTAACTACTTTTGTTTCTGCCCCCTTGGGGGGTCGCATGATCCTCTAGGAGGACATTTCTGGGATTAGCCTTCCCAAACTAGTCTAGTTTTGTTTGGAGTTCCTTTGTAAACAAAAAAAAAGCCAATTGGAGAAGGAAGATTACTTTGTTTTTACTACTAAAGCATTCGAAAAGAAGGTAAACAATATTGGAAGATCCTGGAAAGATTCCAATAGTTGGATGATGATATGGATATTATATTAAGGAAAACCCAAACTCGCATCGCTTAGTTTTCATTTGAAGTCTAACGACGGTGGACACAGTAGATTGAAAAAGATCGAAACGATGCTCGTTGAAGGTACAATATTCTTTTTAAAAGGAAGAAGACAAAAACCAAGAAGTTGAAAGTAGAGTTTATTGTATTGATTTTCTTATGTATGTTGCTTTATAACCCCCACTGTATTTATATATGGTTAGAGATATGATGAATAAATTTAGCTTTGAAGCAATATAAACTACATATTAGGTTTTGCATGATTTAATCTAAACTAAATGATAAGATGAGATATGATATTATCTAACCTAAGATAAGTTGATACAAAGATGGGGTTATTTAATGTAATTACAAAAAGATGTAGAAGATGTGTTGTTATCAACTCCCAGAAGCTAACGCTTGAAAGAACATTGAGCTTGTGACGTAACTTTAAAAAGAAGGTAGATTAATTTGTCCTGTCTTTGTCATTCCACGAATTCTGCTAAAAGAGACAAAATGTCTATTAACGTTATGACACATTCCCATACTGAAGAAATATAAAAATGAAGGAGTTTTCTTAAGTTATAAAAAAAAGGCTTCTTCACCTATATTAGATATCCCAAAATTGTCTTTCCTTAAGACAAAATTTCCTTCTCTCCTTTTGTAATATTTCACTTGTATTATTTCCTGATAATAGTGAAATATTAATTTAGTACTGTTCAAGGAAGTTGGCATAATTGGCCGAACTTCATTAAATTCTAATGTTCTTTATTTATCTATTTAACAGCTATTGTCGTGTACCACCCCACTCTGACAAGACACGTACTCGACATCCTTAGCGATGTTCGAGAACTTGCCCCATGAGGGTGGCATGCTAACATAGTCAGTCAGTAAAATCTCGTTTCAATTTTTTTTTGAAACAACAAACATATGTGGAAATCAACAATCGGATCAGGCCCATTTTTATTCAGAAATATTTTCAATCGCAGTAATACAGTTATCAGAATTTCAATAGTCATTTGGGCCCATTACAAATACAAAAATACTTGTAGCATAATGTCATTACATTTCAAAATCATTTATATACATATTGTCATTTATGAATACACATTTTAATGTAATACAATAAAATACATATGCGCGCGAACCGATCCCAACCTCTATCTCTTACTTGAATGCAGACATTTTACTCCCGTTTGTCCAACAGGATAACTCTTCTAATGTCTAAAAAATATTACAAAATTTGGGTAAGTTTTTGCGAACTCAGTGAGTGACCATTCTTGATGACTCACTCGGTTACATAACACACAATTCACATCATTTATTTGATAATCATATTAAACCACATACGCTTAATCCATAGTTTCAAATTTTACATTCAACACATTATAATCATTTATATCATGCATATGCAGTGCACATGAGACTCACTCTCCATTTATTACTTTATTGTGACTGAGTTGATAACTGTCCCGTACCTATTGTGGATACCAGGCTCATTAATAACTATCCCGTATTCGTTAGAGATATCAGGGTTATTTTACATAGTGAGCGTTTGACTCTTATACACTTTATGAGCTCTAGGCTCTGTTTCACAGTCTGAGCTTTAAGCTCTTTTTCGGTGGCTACTTTGGTCACAACTGCCTTTATCTTTCATGTATTCATGTATCGAAATGCATCAATCGCATATGATCAATTATTCACTTTTACTTATCATCGGACCTTAATCTGGCATTCAACATTAAAGTTGAGAATCACTTTTCTTTCATATGCGGATGTTTGACAATCAAATCATGTATCACTTATTTCATCAAATTCACATACAAATAGCACTTCGATATCTTTACATTTAGCAAACTCCTCAGACATTTACTATCCGGAATCAGAACAATCACATTCATAATCACAAAATTCATAATATAAACAAAAAAACAATACAGTAAGACTATCTAGGTCTACTCACAGTATGCTTCAGATTAGCATTTGCTTCCTTGATCTGGAAGTGGCTGGATTTGGATGTTTATCCTACACATCACAATTATGCAATACGCACGTTGCACACACACAATAACTTTACACAATCATAAGTATTCAATAATGCACAATGCATGTTTATGACAATCCCAGGTATCGCTCTCTCATCCTCGTCATTTAGACATTCATTTATCCAACTCACATAAGTATCATTTATACATAGGGTTTATACCTCAATAAAACCATAATAATCACAATTCCTTTCTCCTTTGGTTAAAATTCAAGTTCTTACTTAAACAAATCTTTGGGTCTATAGTGCATGATTTATCTGACCATGAAAATTAAGCAATTTGACAATACTTTCTCTTTAAAGTTGTTCTCCTATCTCTTAAGTTTCTAATGACACAAAAATCCTTCAATTTGGTTCAGAAATAAGAAAGTTATACTCCATTTATTTCGGACTATTCTTATACTACAACAATACACCATGCCCAACTTCCATGCAGAAATTGAAAGTCTTAGAGACTGTATCAAAATTCAAGTTCTTCATGTAATTTGTATTACTATTTATTTATTTTACTCCAAGTCAAAAATCATCTCATTTTGATGACTACAAAATAAGATATAACCAAAATACCCCAAGCATGTTCAGTGAAATCATACCAGTTCATACTACTCCAACAGATTACCTCATTTTCCTTTGATCAATATTTTTCAATTCAATTCAGAAAGCTTCCAATTTTTATGTAGAGATAGAAAAATGTGTTAGGAATCTATTGGTTCAATAATCACTTCATTTGGATAACTACATATCAAGTTATACATAAAATACAGAAGCATATTCAGTGGAAAAAGTCACAGCTAATATTTCTCCAGCACACTTTAAATACCATTCACTCACTCAATCCAACATTATGTCATTTCCTAATCTATTATCCATCAAAACACCAAAGTAAGACTTGAATCTATCCATATTTCTCATCCACGTTTTAGCATGTACCATTCTCATTTTTATAAACATTTAACTCTTAACCATCATCAAAACATGCTTCATTAATCAATTCAAGAGGAGTGGTGCTTATACTTACTTATTTATCCATGGCTTCTTCAAGAGTCTCTAAGAACCCTAACTTTCATGCACTCGTGTACATCATCTTGAAGGTGGTTTAGGTTAGGTTTTTCTTGAGGCAAAAGAAATAGATAATGAATTTGGAGTAGCAAAAGGTAGATGAAAGCAAGATATAACTCTAGTGAAGGTTTTGGTGAATCAAAAGTCCATGAAGGAAAAAGGCTTGTAGAAGATATTTTTAAAGAAAAGACTAAGTCAAAAAGTAACTTAGTCCTTCAAGTATTAAAGAAATGTGAAATGGGTCTGTTAAGTTAAGAAGATTTCACTTCTTCTATTAATTTTGACGAAAGTCAAATAATAATAATAATGGAAGTGTGTGAATTATCTTTGATGAATTTGTTAAGTGCGCAGATCAATATATATGGCACAATTCATCAATTAAGATGATACTTAAGTAAAAGCTAAATAAGATGAAGCGTTTAAGATGGATCAGACAAAGTGATTAAGTCTGAGATGAATCAGACAAAATGACTAAGTCTCAAATAAAGGGAACAGATGGATGGGTCAGATAAAGGGAACAGACGAATGGGTGCTAAATGGAATAGACGAATAGATGATGAATACAACAAGCGAAGTGATTAAGTCTGAGATGAATAGGACAAAATGACTAAGTCTCTGAGATCAGACGAATGGAACAGAGAAAATGATTCTGTCTTAGATGAATCAGATGAGGTAGTTCAGTCTAAAATGAGTCAGACAAGTGATCAAGTTTGAATGGATCAGACGAAGTTATCAAGTCTGAATGGATCAGTTAAAGGAAACAAACGAATGAGTCAGTTAAAGGGAACAGACGAACGAATGTTGAATGGAACAGATGAATAGATGATGAATTAAACAGATGAAGTGTTTAAGTCTAAGATGAATCAGAAAAAATGACTAAGTCTCTAAGATCAGATGAAATAATTAAGTTTGAGCAAGACGATGTAATTGAAAATTATACTCTCCGTCTAAGCAAGGCAATGTAATTGAGGAATGTTCTCAGACAAAGAGACTCCGTCTAAGCAAGACGATGAGATTGAAGATTGTACTTAAACAAAGGATTTCGTCTAAGCAAGACGATGTAATTGAAGAATATACTTAGACAAAGGATTTCGTCTAAGCAAGACAATGCAATTGAAGAATATACTCAGACAAAGGATTCGTCTAAGCAAGACGATGTAATTGAAGAATATATTAGAATGTCTATTAGTTAGAGTTGGTTATAGGACTCAACTAATACTCTAGAGATTTTAAAGATTCATATGCTAAACGATTTAACACAATTTAACTTTACTCCATATGTCTCTACAAGTCTCAATATCATCTTCTGAGAAATTCTAAAGTAATCTATAAAATTTCTTCAATATCATTATTCTTATTTTTATTTCCATTGCCATTACATAGCAATTTGTGTTACCCTTTAACAATTGTTTTGCTACTTTGCAATTTTCCTAGTTCAAAATACTCAACAATTTTCAGAAATTTCTCAAAAAATTCCAAAAATTCTAAATCAGCAAATACACTCTCCAAATTAGTTTTTAATATATAAAAATCATAATTCTCTATAACAATTACTTTTAGAAATAGTTATACCCGAAATGTCCATGAATGCATATACAGTCATTTTCATGTGCAAAAATTCACTATTTATGTGTATATGCATGTCATATTATGCATGAACATGAAATGCATTTTCTAATCTCTCAATCATCTCTCATATTTACTATTCTAGGCTGAACATGAGTAATGGATGTTACATGTCAGGTATAGTTGTAGTGAATTATTGTGCAATTAAATTACATGTCTAGGAAAATTTTGTCTAGAAGGTTGAGTTTTAAGTAGGATCGCTTGTTAACCCTCCAGCCTTTCTTGGGAATTTACCTGGTGTGATTTTTCAGTACAACCGTTCATACTCTATTCACCTAGGCAATAGTGCTTAAAGTGAATTTGTTATTATTGATGGAAATTAACCCAAGTTCCACAACAAATGATGTCAGAGCTAAGGTTTTTTCTTAGTATGCTTTGTGGTTACAGCATGGTCTAATCTTTCACATCAGAAAAGACTTTTTCTTAGGCTATTAGCATTCCACATTGACAGCTATTAAATAGTAATTGTAGTAGAGATGATAGAAATCAGAGATACAACTGCACTAACCACGTCGACATCTTCTACCTCGTTTATTTTAACAAGGATTGTTGTGACAAATACAAGATTTATGGTGGAGATTTTTTATGGTACGGGTCATTTCGGCATGTGGCAAAGTGAGGTTCAAGACGCTCTTTTTTGGCAAGTTCTTGACATTGCCATTAAAGAAAAGAAACCAGATGATGTTGAGGAAAAAGATTAGATGACTATAAATCGTTTAGCATGTGGTACAATTCAATTGTGTCTTTCCAAAGAGCAAAAGTATGCTTTCATGAAAAAAAAAACTTCCGCATCTAAATATGGAAAGCATTGGAAGAGAAATTCCTGAAGAAAACAGTCAGAATAAGCTTCATATGAAGAAAAGACTGTTTCATTTCCTTTATGTTCCGCATACCACTATAAATGATCACATCACCAATTTTAATCAGTTAGTTACCAATTTAATGAATTTGGATGTGACATTTGAAGATGAAGATCTTGCTTTGATGTTGCTGGAATTCTTTCTTGAAGAGATTGAGTTTCTTAAAACTATTTTACTTTATGGGAAGGTTGTTGTGTCTCTTAGTGAAGTTACAACTACATTGTACAGTCATGAATTAAGAAGGAAGACAAAGGAAGAATGTATAAATGGATCAGCAGAAGCTTTGGTAATCAAAGGCCATTCGTAAAGCTAGACTAAAGGAAAGAAAGGGAAATCAAAGTCGATGCTCAAATTGAGCAAAGATGAATGTGCCTTTTGTATAAAAAAAAGGGTACTGGAAGAAGGATTGTCCAAAGCTAAAGAATAAAAACAAACATGTGTCCAAAGCTGAAGAATAAAAACAAACCTGATAAGGGAAAGGTTGTTGCAAATTCAAATGTTACTGAGCGTGAAGATGCAGACTCAGATCTTTCATTAATTGTTAAATCCTCAATGAGCCCTTCTAGTATATGGTTACTAGATTCAGGCTTTAGCCATCATATGTTTCCCAATCGGGATTAGTTATATGATTTTAGAGAGTTAAAAGATGGAGTTGTTTACACAGTAAATGACAATCCCTGCACAATAAATGGGATTGGTTCAATTTACTTGAGAAATCACGATGGAATAATCAAAACTGTAACAGATCTCAAATACGTGCCAAGTTTGACGAAGAATCTCATTTCTGTGGGAGTTCTAGAATTAAAAGGCTACACTGTAAATGCAACAAATAGAGTAATGAAAGTCATCTCTGGTGCACTTGTAGTAACGAAAGGAATTCGAAGAAATAGCAATATGTATTATTACCAAGGTAATGCAGTTACTGGAACAATAGTAGTAGCTTCTAATGATGATTAAGAGCTAGAAGCAGCTAGGTCGTGGCTATGCACTTGGGATATGCAAGTGAAAAATCCTTGAAGATGTTAATAAATCAAGGATTGTTCAAAGGAGTTTGGTCCTACAAATTGGACTTCTATGAGCATTGTGTTAAAGGGAAGTAAACAAGAGTGAAATTCAGCAATGCAATCCATGATACGAAGGGTATTTTCGATTATGTTCACTCTGATGTGTGGGGACCTTCCAAAACAACTTCTTTGGTTAGAAAACACTATTATGTGACCTTTGTTGACGATTTTTCCCGAAGAATATGGGTGTATAATATGAAAACCAAGGATGAAGTGTTGGGAGTTTTTCTTAAATAGAAGAAGATGGTAGAAACTCAAATAGTTAGAAGGATCAAGCGTCTCCGTACAGATAATGGTAAAGAGTACAAAAGTGATTAATTTTTCTAAGTTTGCAAAGATGAAGGTATTGTCAGACCCTTTATAGTCAACGATACATGGGGTGGTAGAACATATGAACCGAACATTGCTAGAAAAAGTTTGGTGTATGTTGTCCAATGCTGAGTTTGGTAGAGAATTTTAGGCTGAGGTTGTTACATATGCATGTCATCTAATCAATCTCCTTCCTTCAACTGTTATTGATGGTAAAACACCTTTGAAAAATGATTTGGAAAACTGGCTACAAATTATGATTCCTGATATGTGTTTGGTTCCACTGCATACTATCATGTTATGGTGTCAAAGTTGGATCTAAGTGCAAAGAAAGCAATTTTTATGAGAATCACTTTTAGTGTAAAAGGATATCGCCTTTGGTGTCTAGAGATGAGAAAAATAATCTTTAATAGAGATGTCACCTTTGATGAGTCTAACATTGTGAAATAGGTGATAACTGAAGGTGGTCAGTAGACTTATGGTACTCCACAACAAGTGGAGAGTGCTCTGAAACAGGTGGAGTTTGAAAGAAGGATTATAAACCCAGCAACAAATGATAAAGTAGATGAAGACACTCCTATAGTAGAAGAGGAGTGGAATGAAGAAGAGGTTCAAACTCAAGAACCTTCACAACAACAACATGAATCTATTTCATTAAGTAGGACAAAACGAAGGAGTTAAAGACCTGCTCATTTTGATGACATGATGGCTTACACATATCTAATTGAAAATGATGAAACTCCCACCAAACTCCCACCATTTATCATGAAGTAGTCCAAAGTTTTGAAACAGATAAGTGGAGAATAAACATAATTGAAGAAATAAATTCTCTTTATAAGAATCAGATGTAGAAGCTACTTAATCTCCCAAAGGAAAGAAGGCATTTGGATGCAAATGGGTATATGCAAAGAAAGATGGATTTCCTGACAAGAATAATATTTGCTACAAAGCAAGGCTAATGACCAAAAGTTATGCTCAGATGGAGGGAATTTATTATAATGAAGTTTTTTGTCCATTTGTAACACATTCCGCCATTTGAATTTTGTTGGCTTTGATAGCATAGTTTGATATGAAACTAGTTTAATTGGATGTACAAACAATGTTTTTACATGGAGACTTAGAGGAGGAAATCTATATGACTCAGCCCGAAGGTTTTCAAGTTGTTGGAAAAGAGAATATGGTGTGCAAGCTTAAAAAATCATTGTACGGATTGAAGCAATATCTGAGGCAATAGTACAAGCAATTTGACAAGTTTATGATGGGGCAAAAGTACACAAAAAGCAAATACAATCATTGTGTATATTTTCGTAAGCTACAAGATCGATCTTATATCTATCTTCTCCTGTATGTTAATGATATGTTGACAGCTTCAAAGAATCAAAGAGAAATTGAGAGATTGAAGATTCAGTTGAATTAGGAGTTTGAAATGAAGGATCTAGGTGAAGTTAAGAAAATTCTCGGCATGGAGATAAGTAGAGATAGAAAGTTAGGGAGACTGTGTTTGACTCAAAAGTAATATTTGAAAAAGGTACTATAACGTTTTAGCATGAATGAAAAGTAAAAATCTATTAGTACTCCGCTCGCTCCGCATATAAAGCTGAGTGCATCCTTATCTCTAAAGAAAGATGCAGAACGAGAGTACATGACTAAAGTATCATATGCAAATACTGTTGGTAGCTTGATGTATGCGATAGTGTGTACAAGGTCTGACATTTTACAAGCAGTTGGAATCGTGAGCAGGTATGTGCTTAATCCAGGCAAGGACCATTGACAAGCTGTGAAATGGATTCTGTGGTACATTCTGAATACCGTAGAAATTGGATTAATGTTTGAGCGGGATGAGAGAGGTGGTCTTTGCTTAGTTGGATATTGCGATTCCGACTATGCTGGTGAGTTAGATAAACGTCGATCAACTACTGACTATATATTTACGCTTGCAAAGGCACCAATCAGTTCAAAGTTTACCTTACAGTCAATAGTTGCTTTGTCAACTATAGAGGCAGAGTATATGGTAGCCACAGAGGTTGTGAAGGAAATAATTTGGCTTCAAGGATTGTTGATGAATTGAGAATTGGAAATAAGCATGTCAAAGTACATTGTGATAGTTAGAGTGTTATTCATTTAGCAAAGAATCAAGTTTATCATGCAAGGACAAAGCACATCGATGTTCGTTATCACTTTGAACGAGAGGTTCTAGAAGAACGTGGAGTAGCAATCTAGAAGATTAATACCACTGAGAATCCTCCTGATATGTTGACAAAGGTGATTACTGCAGTCAAGTTCCAACATTATTTGGACTTTATCAATATTGCTAAAAATTGAAGACAAGTGTTGTAAACCGCATTTGAAAACACTACTAAAGATGAGCTTTGTGAGAGATTTGAAGATGTAAAATATGTCAAGGTGAAGAATTGTTAATGTTATGGCATATTCCCGTACTGAAGAATATAAAAATGGAGGATTCTTCTTAAGTTATAAAAAGAAAACTTTTTCACCTATGTTAGATATCCCAAAATTATCTTTCCTTAAGACAAAAATTACTTCTCTCCTTTTGTAATATTTTACTTGTATAATTTCTTGAACATAGTGAAATATTAACTTAGTAGTGTTCGAGAAAGTAGGCATAATTGGTCAAACCTCGTTAAATTTTGATATTCTTTATTTGTCTACTTATTAGTTATTGTCAGGTATAGTTGCAGTGAATTATTGTGTTATTAAATAACATGTTTAGGAAAATTCTGTCTAGAAAGTTAAGATTTAAGTGGGACTGTTTGTGATCCCTCTAGTCTTTCTTGGAAATTTATCTAGTGTGATTTTTCAATACAATCGTTCACACTCTATTCAACTAGGCAATAATGCTCAAGGCAAATTTGTTATTATCGGTGAAAATTAACCTGAATTTCACGACAACGTCATTGGTTGACGCATGGTGCTTGGATAGTAGAGTGATGGATTTGTCAATATCTTCGATTAAGTCACAGGTAAATAGTATGACTTTGATTTGATTTCGGCTGTAGTTGTTGTTGAGAGCTGTAATAATAAAATTGGTGATTGCGGTAATCACTAGTGAAGTGTTGATAGTCTGCATTGTGAGGTTTTGTGTATAGTAGTCTAGTAGGGCATTTATGGTTGGTATAATAGTATAGTAGGACTGCGTTTATGGTTGGTATAGTAGTGTAGCAGGGCTATGTTTATGGTTGGTATAATAGTGTAGTAGGATTGCGCTTATGGCTGGTATAATAGCGTAGTAGGGCTGAAAAAAATAAAATAAAATAATTCTAAGGCTTGAAGATGGAAGTTTCCCCTAGAGAAATCAACTAGAGATTTGTTTATTTTGGTCTTTGTTTTAGAGCGTTGGCAAGCTCATTTGCAAGGCAGTTGAAAGCGATGGACAGTAGCGAGTTAAAATATTGGATGGCTAGCGTGGAATGGGAGAGATTGTCATTTGTTATGGCTGAAAAATCCATGATATGGGGGCTAGTGACTGTGGAGTTCATGATGGCATGTTTGAGAAGTTGGTGAAAGCATATGGTGGCCTCATGTGGCCAGGCGCATCGAAAGTAGTTTCGAGCTCCGACATGGTGCGGATGGATATTATGCTTTGAGTTGGTAAGAAGCAGGTTTCGCTGGCTTTTGTGAAGACTGCTGAAGGAACTTCCGTAATGGCTGGTGAAGTGGAGATGTGATGGTGCTATTATGAAACTCATGCAGGAACCTCTATGAGATGGGCTGGCTAAAAAAAATTGGGACTCAGCTTAGATAGGCTCTGATACCATACAAGGAAGAAGACGAAAACTAAGAAATTGAGAGTAGAGTGTATTGTATTCACTTTCTGATGTATGGTGCTTTACAACCTCCCCTGTATTTATACATCGTTTGAGATAGGATGAATCAATTTAATTTTGATGCAATCTAAACTACCTGGTAGGTTGTGCATGATTTAATATAAACGAAATGATAAGTAGAGATATGATATTATCTAAACTAAGATAAGTTGATACAAGTATAAGGTTATCTAATGTAACTACGATTACTTTTACCCGAGGTGCATCTTTGGACAAAGAACACCATCTTCAAATTGGGCTATCACTCCCTATTCTCAAATTGGAAGCTTTTGCTTACTTTTACAACGAAGGATCGAACTCAAGGTTTAAGGTATTAGTGCATGGAGTTTTCTGATGGTCTGAATGGACTTAGGTAGTAACAACGTAGCGATTTGAAATCTGTTTTAGCAATATTTGATTCTCCTTGTTTTTCTTTTCTCAGCATATCTGCATCTGTTCTGTCAAGGACTTTCCCACTGTATCTTGCAATAATTCTTCTTCTCAGACACATCCTTGATTTGTCGGTCTCCTGCTGTTGTTGCACATCCTAGTTTGTTGGTACAGTTGATTGGAACGAGTCTACTTCAACCTGGTACTGAATCATATGACCGCTGTGCTCCTTGCTATTCTGATGAACTGCAGAAACACTTGGTGATTTGTTAACACAGTAGCAGCTTTTGAAAGGGAATTTAGCTACAAAAGCAGTACCGGTTTTTCATTAGAAACGTTGATGTCGTGGGAGCAAATTTCGAGCTTTTCTTATCTTTTACTTTAAATAAATAAAATTAACTACAGATTCAACTTATTTAAGTAAAATAAGTTTTTAATAAAATTTTTATAAAATTTTCTTGTCATTTTCTTTATAAAAATTTTACTTGTGTCTAAGTATTTATGATAATATGCTGTTTAATTTCGCTGAGACACAAGAGGTAACAGTTAACATGTCACCTCTCGTGATATACTCATTTATTTATTTTTCCACGTGAACGAGTGAGTTTTGTAGCACTTATTATGTTAGACGAATAGTGGACTAAATGTTGCACATAACTAGTGATGAGTTGCGATAACTGATATGAGAAAATATTCAGATTCTTTCTGGTATCGATTTGTTCAACAGGTGTGACTTAACATTTCACCCTGTGAACTACTCCTTTAACAAAAACTATCAGCTCTCTTTAATAACTCGGCTTTGATACCATTCTTTTTTTTTTAACTCAGTAGGAGAAATATGCTGAAACTAAACTAAAAGTGGGGGAAAAGTGACCCCTAATATATCCTCTATTAGGATAGAAGAGCAACCCTCAAGCAGCAACCGTCAAGCGAGTTTTGATACCAATATATGCCAAGTGTGAGATTCTTGGCATGATTTGCTAGCCAATTCGCAACTTGATTAGCTTCACGGTAGATATGCCTACCTTTCACAATCTAATCTTATTTGATGAGTTGTTGAATCTCCAAGAGTAGAGTGTGGTATGAAACAGGTGATGATTCGGAGGATGATAATAAATTAACGACTATCTATGAGTACATTTCGAATTCCACCTTCCGATAACCTAGCGTCAATGTAAGTTGCAAACCGGAAAAGACCCCTCACAACTCAGCACACACAGATGTACAAAACCCTATATTGTGCGCGAAGTTCTCTTATATTAATCGGAGCTGACTTTTGGATAATAGACTCTGGAGTTTCCAATCACATGGGTATGGATGTAAAAAAATTAAAAAATTCTATTCAGCCAACTCCTGTTTATCTACCGGATGGGACTATTAAAAATGTTCATCAGGTGATATACATTTGACAGATAATTTTACCGTAATCAAAGCTTTACATGTACCTAGTTTTCGTTTTAACTTGTTATCTGTTAACAAGTTAACAACATAACATATATCAAATTTATCTTTTTATCCCTTTTGTTGCCATCTATAGGAATTGAAGATTGATGACACAATAGCTGTTGGCAAAACTATAGGCAAAATATACATACTTTTATCATT
>JANSVA010446139.1:0-38068 GCA_025504915.1 Erythroxylum reticulatum | reverse complement strand
ACTGTAACTGAAGAAGATAAAGTTACATGTAAATACACTTGCTTTCCAGGGCACTATATTTACATAACTCCAACACAACCTACAACAACATTATCCATTATAGAAGCAGAGTACTTAACAGTTACATCAGTAGCATGCCAAGCAATATGGTTAAGAAGGATTTTGGCATAATTGCATTATGAACAAAAAGGAGCAACATCAATATTATGTGACAATATGTCAAAAAATTTTATGAATAAGAATCTAACTTATCACAGCAGAACCAAGCATATCGATCTAAGGTATCATTTAGTTTGTGATCTTGTGACAAATGGGGAAATTTCTTTAAAGTTTTGTGGAACTGAACAACAACTCGTTGATATCCTTACCAAGTCATTATCAAGAGATCAATTTACTTAAGGAGAATGCTAGGAGTAAGCAACTCCGAATTACGGGAGTGTGTTGAAGAATAATTCATAGTTGCTAGTTTGTAGGGATTTTCTATTTCCAAATAATCTACACTATCTGTTAGAGAAGAGTAGTGCATCAGTGATTCCGTTATTTTCTCATTGTTCTGTTTCATGTAAGCCTATTAAAGGCTGTATCTATTTTCCAATTATGAATAAGAAAAGGTTGTGTGCTTTTGTTTTTGATCCAATAGTATTTGCTGAACCTATCGACCACCACCAAAATCCTAGCTTGGCTTTTGGATGGAGCTACCTCGGATATAAGACATTCTCATACTTGTTTCTTTGGCAAATATCATAAGTCCTAACATAATTTCTCACATCCTGACTCATCCCTTTCCAATTGAAGACATTTTTAAGCCTCTCACATAGATCCTAGTTGCACCTAACTATGATTCTTCCTCTCCATCTTAATAAGTTTTCATGCCATTGGTAGTTATTCGACTATAAGGTGCCATTCTCAGCTTATCGGACGATGTCTTGGACAATCGCATCATTCTTCCTGCTATTTTTAATCTCCTCCAATAGTTTAGTGTGAATCTGTGTGAGTGAGAATTTTAGTGTTGGATATCCTATACAATGCATCGACCGTAACATTCTCCTTACCACTTTGGTAAATAACCTTAAAGTTATAGCCAAATAATAACTTGGGTAGCCACGTTTATTGAAAGGGGTGGAAATTTGTTTCTTTAGTAAGAATTTAAGAATTCGATGATCAGTTTTAACTTGGAAGTGTCTACTACAAAGGTAGTGGTGCCATTATTTGATTGCCTTAAGAATACATGATGTTTTCCTACTAGTGCCTTACTCAAATATACAATCAAGTGACCCTTCTATTATAGCACTGCACTGATGCCAATTTCATAGCCATCTACTTCTAACACAAAAGGCTTTGAGAAGTTAGGTAGGGCTAAGAATGGAGTTAAGATAAGGGCTTTTTTTAGTTTATTAAAGGCTCACATGTGTTGACCCCTCAAATCTACTCAATTGTTGTAGATCCCTTGAGTAGATCGGTTAAAGGCTTAGCCTTTTGAGCATAGCTTCATATGAAGTGACAGTAGTATCCGGTGAGCCTAAGGAATCCTTTAAACTCTCATATAGAACTGGGTACGAACCAGTTCTGCATTGTCTTTACCTTATTTTCATCGCGGATATTCTAGTCATTGTGCTCTAAAAATACACTTGTTCCCATTTAGGTATAGTTGATGAATTCAAAGGACCTCCAAAGCTTCCCTTACATGAAATAAGTGTTGAGTGAAGTTGTCACTGTAAATAAGAATATCACTAAAGAAGACAATAACAAACTTCCTGAGAACTGTCAGAAAATATCATTCATAAGACTTTAGAAATTTAAAGGTGCATTCTCTAGACCAAAGGGCATCACGAGAAATTCGTATTAGCCCTTATAAGTTTTAAAAGTTATCTTACCTACATATTTGGTGATATCCAGAGCACTTAGAATACCAGTTAGAACCTTGCACCTTATCTAAGAGCTCTTCGATAAGTGGGATTAAGAACTTATCATTCACTGTATGTTATTTTAACTTGCGGTAATCCACATATATATCCATGAATTATCCTTCTTTAAAACCAAAATTGTGTATAATGCGTACGGACTTATAAAGTGGCAAATAAACCTTTGTTGGAGCAATTCCAACACTACTATTTCGATCATAAATTTTTATTCTCCTGACTATTGATAAAGCGGAACATTCATATAATCCACTCCTTCTTTAAGGTGGATCCTATGATCCTAGTCTCTATTTGGAGGAAGTTGTTGGGTTTCCTGAAATAGAGCTCTAAGATTTTCCAGTAAGGACTAAATTTCATCTTCCATAGGGTCTTGCTCTTCTAACCTCATTTATCGAAAGTGCTCCTTAATTAAAGTGGTAAGTTGTAACATGTAAAGGCCCTCAACCTTGGTTCCTTTAATTAGCTTACTTAATCTCTTCACTGGAACCAACATCATTCTTGTACACTCATTATTTGTTAGTATGATTAAGTTCCCTTCCTATGAGAACTTCATAGGTCACGTCTTAAAATTGCACAGAAGATCATCCAAGGTTACTAGCCATTGCACACCCAAAATAACATCACAGCTTCCTATTGGAATGATTAATGCATTTGTAACAAAAAACACACCTTGAATTTCCTATGTAAATCCTTGGTACCTTTTTCGGCAGTTGATACGAAGGCCACCTCCTGCTGTGATACCAACTTCAGGAATAGGTTCTAACTTCTTTAGACTCCTCTTAGCTAACTCTTCATCAACAAAATTATGAGTGCTACAATTGTCGATCAATATTTGTATAGGCCTATCTGCGTGATACCTCATCACTCACATATGTTTGTACTCCATCTTCTTAGTCCCTCCAATCAATGCCTGAAATGAGAAGTTAGGTTGCTCTAATTTCATCATCTTTTCCTCCTTTGACTCTCAAGTCCTCCTTAGCTTCTCCATCCTTTTTAATCATATATAAGTGAAATTGCTTCTTCTAATACTTATGGCCATACATGTACCTCTTGTCATACCAGAAACATAAACCCTTCACCTTATGCTCATCAAAATCCCTACTGGTTATGGTTTTGGCCAGTATTGAGCTATGTGTTAACTCACCTCAGCCAACTATACTTTGGAAGCTAGGAGTCAAAAGTATACCCTTCTTTGATTAGGGTTGGCTTCCCCCACTTAGCTAGAAACCCATCTTCCTAGTCAAATTACCCATTCTTGAATGGTGCATGACCCTTAAGACCCTCTAGTGGGCATGGCCATAGTATGAACAGTTAATACCACTTCCAATTTCTTTAATAAGGAGTATGCTTGATGGAGGGTGCGAGACTCTAAAAGTTTCACTACCACCTTTACCTCAGGCTTCAACCCTTGTAGGAACAACCTTACAAGGTATTCTTTAGACAATGTGAGCTTGTTAGAGTATTTGCCAAATCTCGCACAATAATCTTACACTGATCCATCTTGTGATGTCAAACACTTCCTTATCAAATCATTGTGTTATTACATCCTTTAACTCGTCCCACACAATTGGTTCAATGATGGTTATTCCTCTTTTGAGGAGTTGATACACTCCTATGTGTCCCCTTCTAAATGCATTGTTGCGATTCACACACATTTTTCCATTAGCATGAGATCTAATGGAAAAAACTACTTGGACATGTAAAGCCATCTTTAAACTCCATTTACTTCGAACATTGAGACGTTTGTTTTATTGAATCTCAGAGAGAGAGAGAGAGAGAGAGATGAGATGCAGACAATATTCCTACCATTTTTCATATAGGTACTAGTCTGATTTCCATAGATATGCATCGTTACATATGAGGATAATGTTGTGAAATATTGTATGTATGAATTACAATATAATTAAGTAACAGTAGCTAAATAGTAGCTATCATTTATTTATTTATCTATTTTTTCTACTTCCTATAAGGCTTTTTGTATAGCTCTTCTTCTTTTTTTGTAGCACAACAAGAATTAGTAGTATAGAACTATTGATATCAGGATATAAACCCTAACCTATACATACTATAATACATATCAACATAAAAATCAACCTCTTCAATTTACAAATTGCTTTAATAAAAGTATTAGATGTGTTAACATTCTGGAAAAACCCTCATTTTTCATTCCCAAATTCTTGGCATACTCTAAATATCTAAAATTCAACAGCCCTTGTTTTTTATAATCCATATGACGTTACACGAAGTTCAGATGTCTGGTTCTATAGTCTGTCCAATAGAACTAGATTTAGGTAAACTAGGGTTAGAAAATTAGCGTTGATCGAGAAGTGAAGGGAAGGAATCAGAGTGGTAAAGTGAAGTGAAAGAACTAGAATGGTGAAATGAAGTGAGGGAGTTAGATTAGTGAAGTAAAGCGTAGGGGAGGATTGATTTCGGTATGTTCCATCTCTTTTTATTTTCTTTTGTTCCTATTTCAATGACTTCCATCACCAATTCAAACAATGAATATTGTTTTTAAACTTGTCGTGATATATTATATTCTGGTTTCTTTAGTTTCTCTTTTTCATAGTCTCATTTATCTTATTCAAAGATAAAGGATTAAAACATATTGTTTCTTGACGTTAGTTCATTGAATTTGAGATTATACTGTAGTTGTTATTGCTTTTGTCTATGATTTATTTGAAAGAATTTGAATTGCAACACTCTTATCAATATCTCTATAATTATGTAATTCTTGCTTTTAATCATATTATTTTCTTAGGTATATGGAATTTTCAGTTCCCTACAAATACAATTCTCTTTAAAAAATAAAATAAATTGATTGGATAAAAACTTACAAACTTTGTCCACTTAAAATCCTTCTATTAATATGTCATTTTGCTTCTTAATACATTCCTTAAACTGGTCAAAATTTTACATTTGAGTTATTGAAAATAAAACCATCTTACGTAGTTGTGATCATCAACAAAATGTAGAAATAATGAATACCACCAAATAATTTAGTCCTTATAAGTTCATTCAAATTAATGTACACCAATTTAAGTGTTCTATATGTGCTTCAAGTTTGGTTATTGAAAATGGAAGGTTATTTGCTTTTTATATATAAAGCCTTAACACAACTTAGGTGAATTAATTCTAGATAGAAATATACCAATTCTTTTCATTCAATAAATTTAGACCCTTGAAATTAAAATGCACAAACGTTAAATGCATTTATACAAATTCATCTTACTAGTTTCTAAAAGAATGATATTTAATGTTAAAGATTTTAAGCTGAAACATCTTATCCTCTGTCATATTTTTCTTTGGCATAGTTTTCTTGCTTCTTTTTATAGGATCCATTTCTCCATCACCTCTTCCAAGATATGTGGTAAATTCTATGTACAATATTTTATTTGTTATAAGGACTATAACAAATATATCACTATTTATCTTATTTATTATAGAGAAAGGAATGTTACAATTTCTTTAAGTGGTTTGACGGGAAATTTACTCCTTATAAATGCCTTAAGAGAGAAGAACATGACATGCAATGAAAAAGAGGGAGATGGTGAACTAATGTGGACAGATAGTAAACTTAGTTGGATATAAGGCTTAATACAATTGTCCTAGATTATATTTGGTGCAACAATTTGTATTTGTATATATAAACAATGGAGATGATATTAACTACATTTAAACTTTTATTTAAATTATGATAAATTGTATGAAATTATATGTTAAATTAATGAAAGTGAGTAGTGATTTTATTTCATACACACGTGTACAAAGATATGGATCCAAATTAAAATCACAAAATCAAAAAAATGATTCCATGCATATGGTAATGTAATTACATACACATGGGGCCTTACATTTAGACCATATGTTTAATAATTACATACATAAAAAGAAACAAAAGTAAGTTTATAAATAACATCGTATGAACTTTCCATAAATAATTACATATGACAGAATGGTCTTCATGAGTTCTAAAAATATAAAGGACCAGAAGCTATATATGTCCTTTACTCCTAGTTCTTTTTGCTAGTTCAACTTTCTCTCTTTCTCTTAACTTTATCAAAATGTCAGATCTTTCAACTTTGGTTGCCTCCCTCTTTGCTTCAACTTCTTAAATAAGTTCCTTTCTCTTTCTTTATGATGCATCTACTATAATGCTTTCTTAAGAAGACATATATACTTGACCTTGTATTTAACAAATTTAATTTCCATTATCATAAGCATTCTTACTTCAGTGTGAAAAAAATAAGCTTACCATCATTTCACTTAAAACAACTAACACAAGTCTTGCCAGTTCACATTTCTTGTAAGTTACAGGGACACCAATCGTTGTAAAAGTTTTACCCTTTTTACCTTCACCAACTTCCCTTATTCTCTTCTTCTTTTTCCTTCCAGCTCTTTTCTTATATAAGGGAGGATTGATCTTCTGTCTATATTCTTCTCTAGGTATGGGCCAGAACTTTTCATTTGGTACTAGATTAATGCTCTCCAATAACACCTTATATATGCCTCCTTGGTATATCACTGGTGTATGTAATCCTTAAGATCTCCTCTCTCTAAAAAATCAATGAAATGGTATGGCTATAAGGGATCCCAATTAACTCTCATCTCTTATGTGTACATTCATTTGGTCTGAGGTTCACAATATAATGGTTATGCATATAGTGCTCAATTTCAAATTTTCTTTCACTTGCCTTAAATGAGTTGTTATTAATAACATGGGTGTTAATAGGTATGAAATGTAAATAATGTTATTACTTGTAAAATAAGCCAAATAATTTATATCCTCATTTTTTCTCTAAATTTGACTTAATGTTAGGATATATCTTGTCATTGTAAGCAACCATTTTTTACTTCTTTTGATGAAATCTCTTCATGTTAGTTCTTCTCATCACTTCTAAGAAAATCAAGATTCCTTTGTCTTATGCACTGCTTAAACAATATTGAAATACTCTACTTTGTTATTTGATAATAAATCACTCTTACATTTTTTATCAAATGCATATTGATAACATCTCCTATCAGGAATATTTTCCAACCAATCATGAACATCCTTGTTCATGCTCTCCATTTTACTCATTTATCGCTTATAACCCTATTGTGTACAATCTGACGTAATACTCCATATCTGGTCCTTGTAGATGATTGGCAATTTATACTTACTTTCTAAATTGGCCTACAAATTCTTAAAACAATAGTCATGGTCAACATGTGCATACTCGCTCAAATAGTTCTTATAGACCCTGCATCACATGATAAAGACATTATTAGTAAGAAATAAATGGAAATGTGAAATTTACAATAACAATATTGGCAAAAAGGTTAATAAGGACACTAATGTTTACATTAAAATTCAAATGAAACCATATCATTTCTACTTGTTCAAAAAGAACTTGTTTTTTCAAGATGAAACTTTATTGTTTTGGACATGTTCAGAAAGAACCCAAAGTTATTCAGTTCCATCAAGCTCCTTTAGAAAAAAGACATTATATTAATTTTGTGTGGGCCTTAGTCCACTTGTACATCTAATATGACACAAGGAGAAACTAAAATTGTCCTCACCTAGATGACATCATTTGGTTAAATTTCAAACACTATCATTTATTATAGTTTGCAAACGTGAAACAATGCCAGGAGATATTATTTTGCCATTTAACCAAATATTTTAAGTGAGATGAGAAAAAGAATGGCTACAAATGACAACATTTGCTAATAACCTGAACGTTGTTGTTTAAAATTAGGCATGGGCTTTAATGAACATCCCTAATTATTCTTTTTTGTGTGTGTTTCAATCCCTATCCTAATAGTTATTTCATTATTGCATACAAATTTTCTCCTTTTTCATCAATTTAAAATATTTATGTAAATCAGGATTATATTTCTTGAAATTGTGCTTGAGGTGCACCAATTACATCAAATAGATTTAGATTTATAAAGCACATCTTTTTATAGCAGCTTATTAGAATTAAAACTCAAGTGTAAGCATCCTTATTAACTGACTAAAAGTTTTTTTTGAAAAGGCAAAAATGGTATTAATAAAGAATTAAGATATAGAGCAAGAGGATGATCACGAGTATACCTAATGAAATGCGAAGAGCAATATATGTAGGTTAACTAAAACCAGGTATCAAATTAAAGATCACATGGATACAATGGTCAGAGAATAAAAGGAGAAATGCAGGTTGGGTCTAAGTCATTGACAACGATTAGTTCTTTGACCCCTTTAATGACTTCAACAATTAGTGTGTCCAAAGCTTTGTTTTTAGCCTCAAACTATGTAGGTTTCTTTCCTTCCAAATGGATTGTATAGTCTTTCCAAGAGCTAGTATGAAGATGATATGTTCAGATGTAGAAATGAATGAATGAGTTATCAACCATTGAACGATCTGAGGAAGTGACCTCGTTGATATATTCTAGCAGTATAGAGACTTAACATGTTACCATATTTTGTTGGTTGTTAGGCATAAAAAGAAAAGGTGGTCACGAGTTTCATCCTGCACTAAACAAAATAGGTAAGACTTGTTGATTGTAAGGTAGGTGAGTCTATCAGCTGTGCTAAGTTTGTTCTTAATGGAAAGTTAGAGAAGGAAAGACAAATTGGGGGGAGAGCTTTATTCCATATGATTGAGTGCCAAGCCACAATCAAGTTCTTCTGTCTCAACAAGTTAATAGTAATCTTGTTCGACAGTTGATGGAGTGGTCGATCCTTCAAAAAAAAATGACGATTGTGGGGGTTGGGAGGATACGGAGGTTGAAGGTGGTAAAAATTAACAAGAAAATTCCAGGAGTTCCAACTGATGAATGCGTTAAGGTTGGTAGAGGGGAGGAAAGGAAGGGAGTTTGTAGCAGTGTTTTAGGAGTGTAATAAGGGGCTTTATCCAGACCAGTTATCGAACCAGAAGGGTATCTTATCCCCATTACCAACCTTACAAAGGACATCACAATGGACCACATCTTTTAAGAGGAGAAGTTCATTCAGTAAATATGATTGTGAGGGGCTGATATTTATTTCCCATATGCATCTTCCTCTGAGGAAGTATGCATAGAGCCATCGGATCCATATCGATTGCTTTTCCTCTAATATAAACCATAGACATTTAAGAGTAAGTGCTTGGTTAGTGATTTTCACTAGAGAAATTGTTGGAAAATCCCTTAAGCTTGCAGATTCTTATGAACTAAATGATCAAAGACTAGGTCTTTGGCAAATTTAATTATGATATTTAGTGCTTGATTTTAGAATAAGTTTAGAGATATTATTGTGATCTTTAGCAAATATCTAAGATTTTCTGTTACATTTTAGCTCTATATAATGAGCTATGTTGCTGTCAATAAATGAGATAGTGTTTTACGACAAAACCTTTTCTTTACTTCTCTTTTATTTACGTATTATGCTTTAGCTCTATAAAAAACAACATGGTATCAAAGCATTTGTCTTAAGGGACCTGTAAGATGAGCGAAACCAAAACACAAATCAAATTTACAACCCAGAATTACAACAAGAATTACAGCCATCTTCAAGCAATGGAGATTGAATTGCAACTGTATCAAGGTGCACCACCAATTTTTGATGGTGAAATTATAAAGGTTTGGCTGTTCAAATGAAAGCTCATCTTGATACTATAGGTGTTTAGGAAGCTATAGAGGAAGACTATGAAATGCCTCCGTTGCCAACAAATCCTACAATGACTCAAATCAAGATGCACAAAGAAAAGAAAAAAAATCAGGAGGAGACAAAAGCAAGAATTTCAATAAGATCAACAACAACAACAACAGAAACAATGATGATTCATATCCACCATGTCCACATTAAAAAAAAAAAATCACCCACAAAGAAAATGTTAGTGGAGGCCTGATATCAATTGCAGAAAATGTGGAAAAATTGGGCATATGGAAAAGATTTGCAAATCACAAAATAAAGAGGCAAAAGCAGTACATATGAATTATTTTGACATTAAAACTCTGCAACTCCTAAGGCAAGGAGGAGTTTATTGGAAAATCCCTTAAGCTTGCAGATTCTTATGAAATAAATGATCAAAGACTAGGTCTTAGGTAAATTTGATTATGATATTTACTGCTTGATTTTAGGAATAAGTTTAAAGATATTATTGTGATCTTTAGCAAATATCTAATATTTTCTGTTACATTTTAGCTCTATATAATAAGCTATGTTGCTGTCAACAAATGAGATAGTGTTCTGGGGCAAAACCTTTTCTTTACTTCTCTTTTATTTACGTATTATGCTTTAGCTCTATAAAAAAAACATAAATATTTAAGTCACCCTCCTCTTTAGGAACACAAACTTCAGCCCATTTTACTTTGACAATTCCTCTAACTCCACTGGAATGATTTCATAGGAAGTTCCTGAGTATACGTTCAACCGTCTTGATAACATTTTTAGAGAGGAAGATATATGAACTCCAATATATATGATTGTGTTTTTGTATTTTTTCTATTAGAGGAATGTAGTCAGCAAACCGAAGTCGGTGAGTTGAGATGGGAAGTCCTAAATACAACAAGGGTGGAGACGTCATCCTCATTCTAGTGATATTAGCGATTTGGACTTTTAAGTATGAGGCACCTATGGATAAAATGACAAGACATTTATGGAGGTTGATTTGCAACCTAGAGAGCTTGGTGAAATGATCCAATGACTTTATAAAGGCATTAAAAGAATCTAATTTGGATCTATAAAATAACAAGAGGTCATCAGTGAATGATAAGTTGGTTAGGCTAATCTTCTTACAGTGAGAGTGATATTTGAAGTGTGGGTTTGGGCCACCCTCTTTGATGAAGGAATTTAGAGTCTCTGTGCATGGAATGAACAGGTATGGGGAGATAGGGTCCCCCTACCTTAGTCCTTGAGCAGTCGTGAAATATATGATCTACCGTTGATTAGCACAAAGAAGCTAGTAGTGGAAGTGCATTCCTTAAGCCAGCTGATGAAAATGTTAGGAAAACCATAAGCATGAACCAAAGAAACCTCCAACTTACATTATCAAAGGCTTTGCAAAAGTCCACTTTGATAGTACAATTTAGAGGGGATCGAGATCTGGAGTAGCCTGTTAAAAGCTCTTGGGCTATCAATATGTTGTCTCCAATCTGGCAGTTACAGATGAAAGCACTTTGGTTGTTACTGATAAGGGATGAGAGAGCTTTCTTCAGTCGCAAGGCAAGAATATTAGAAATGATTTTATGTAGAACACTATAGAGCAAGCAATTGGCTTGAAATCACTAAAACTTAAAGGGTTAGAGCTTTTTTGATAAATGGTCCAATAATATACCAAGATTTATGATAAAAGTGAGCATTCAGGCCATCTGGACCACGGGCCTTCATTCCATCCATTACAAAGACAATGTCTTCGATCTCTTTGTCCTCCACGAGTTTGGATAAGAGAGCTGCCTCGCTAGGAGTTATCTTTTTAGAGATGATTGTAGAGAGATGAAAAAAATTAGCTTGCACCAAACTGGGGGTACCAAGCAATAAGGTGAAATAGCTAACAACTTTGTCTTGGATGTCCTTAAGATTGTGCAGCTGCACTCCTTCACTATTGGTGATGGAGCATATCCAGTTCTGGTTTTTTCTATTGAATAAAAATTTTGCCATTTGTTTCCATCTTAGAGCCAATTGATTATAGCTAATTGCTGGAGAAGTGAGTTGTGATTGCTAACAGTTGTTAGGTAGTCCAAAAGTGCTATTCTTTCTCTATCTCTAAGGAGGGGAACATGAGGCAAGAAGTCACAAAGTTGTTGAATATCTACTAAGGTTGTTTGAACTGTATGTAGAGCACTTTTAGTGCTAGAGCCCCTCGAGGAATTGAGGTCCTCGAGTTCTTGTTTTATCACCTTGAGCTTATGGACGCAACAAAATTTTTCAGTTCCTCTAAACATACTTTTAGCCCCAACTCTATAAGCTTCAGTGAATCCAGGGGCATTGGCTAAGACATTATTAAAGTGAAAGGGGAAGGCTTGTCTGGTCTACTAGAACAAGTTATCTATCTTAATGGAAGTGGTATGAGAATAGAGGTTCTTGGAAGTGAGCTATACTGTATGAAAACTGAGCAAGCCAATTTGCATTGACAAGAGCTCTATTAAGTTTCTTCTTGATGAACTAGTTGGAGTTTTGCTTATTTGACTATGTGTACTTGTACATTTGCTTCAAATCTATAACTCCAAGGTAATTGACACATTCTTTGAAGTCATTTGAAAATTTTCTCAAACTGCAGTGGCCTTGTACTTCGAATCTGTACAATGTGGAGTCAAAGTCCCTATATATCAACCAAGGGGTGTTAACATTAGTGCGTAGGGCTGCTAAATCATTCCATAAGTTTTTTCCTCTAGAATTCAAAATTACAAACGTAGATGAAAGAAATGGTGATATTTGTTTGCTCCTGGAGGAAGTGAACATGAATATGTATAGCTTGGTTTGACATATGTAGAATAGTTACACGAATAATGTCCATGTAACAGCATATTATAATTCTGCCAAAAGGATGTTGAGAGTGAATGGAGAGAATACTCCACTGAGGTCCTAACCTCTGCAATTTACAAACATTCTCAGCCTTTATTTTTGTTTCTAGTAATCCTACAATTTGAGGCTTTTCCTTCTGAACAAAATCCCATAAAGTTGCTAGCTTTGTTGGGCAGTTGAGACCTCTGACATTCTAAACTAAAATTGACATATCAAAGATTTTATTTGGAGCTTTTCCGCGGCTTCATTGGGACCTTCTACTCTCCACAATTTGGAATGGTTCTATAGTATTATTATTATTGCTGGTTGGACCATTGGTGTCAATAGAGAATGTGGGGGATGTTTCACCCTCGGAGAGTGTTGTTTTTGTGTTAGGGGTACCATTAACTTCCTCTAAGGGACTGGAGACATGTGTAACCAATGGGGTGCCAGTAGAGATAGGGGTATCTACATCCTCATGAGATGAAACTACATTGGGAGAGTCAGTGGCTTTATCCAAGGGGTTAGACAAAGGTGTAACACGAGCGTTTTGGTTAGGAGCTCGTGTAGTACCAGGAGGAGTACCTTAGTGCTCTATATTTGTAGACTGGTTAGGGGCTGGTTCAGGATCTTGACTAGGTAGTCTCATAGGTGTCATTTCTGCGTTGATAGGAGGGAGCTCTATATCAGCCAACGCTTCAAATCCAGTAGTGTGGGTCTCCTCCATTAAGGAATCTGCCTCTTTATGTTCAGTGAGCTCAGTACGCATTAGCTCTTGGTAGGTACCAGTTGTAAACATTCTTCCTGTGGCTTTCCAGACTTTCCCAGGGTGTTGAGAGGGAGGTTTCCAATGATAGGAGATGGCTGCATTATCTTCCTATAATCTTTCTACTTCACTTAGTCTCATTATAAGAATCTTGCTAGGAAGCTCTTTTGAAAGTTCCACATTTACACATACATGGGCATAGCCAATATGCCTTTTCTTTGTTGTATGATCATTAAAGCAGATTGGCTTACCAACAAAACTAGCAAGCGATCAGACCTTGAGTTGTCCAATATTCGAAGGGCACATTATGAAAGTTGATCCATAAGGGAACACTTCGTATCTTAATGGATTCAAGTTTGAGGCTGGGATGCCACTTTTGCAAAAATAAGGGTTGAATTTCATAATGCTAAGGGCCCTCCTCCAGAGTTTTGTGAGCCTCCGAAGTGCTAAAAAATGTAACGAGAATGAGATTACCTTCTGATAGTAGAACATTAATTAATCCTTTGTTTTTCTAGTTCCTAAGTGCCCAACAATGGATAAAGGGAAAGAGAGGTCAGTTTTCAAAAAAGAAGCCAACTAATGTGGCTTCCTAGCTACAAGCTCCTTCTTCCAATATCTCAATCTTAGGACAGACTAAGAGCTTCCCTTCAATTTCTTTGGGAGTGATATAGGTGAGGCTAGAAGCAAGGTTATCACTGACTACCTACTTCCATCTTTGTTCTGGTAAGGTGGCAAGGCTTTGTGGTCAAGGTTGATGTTTGAAGATAAGGGTGGAATTGTGAGATGAGGAGAGGGTGAGGGTGAAGAGTAAGGGGTAGAGGTGGAAATTCATCTATGGTATTAGTAGTAGGGGACATCAGAAGAAGAAGTCAGAGCTGAAAATAGCAAGAAAACCCATTTTGCAGTTGGTCAGAGAAGAAAGGTGCGTGTAAACAGAGAGAAAAAATTAGTGGGAGAAAGGAGTGATAAGGAAAGGACAAAAATGCACCTAGCCTTTGGTAGTGCAGGAAGATAGAGATCTAGTGGGTGAGTCGAAGAGGGAGAGGGTGGGAGAAGGAGTGGTGAGGTAAGAGTGGAGAAAAGGAGGGAAAGAAGAGCTCACTGGAATCATGCAGGTTCTTTGAAACGAATTGGAAGGGATTGCCTCTTATTGCTACCACTGTAAGAGGACTCCTTCTCTTTAAGAAATTTCAAAAATAATTGTTGAGAGTCTTTAACTGACTGAAAGTTAGTACTAGTGCACCATTTGAAACAGTCGAAAAGAAGAAAATATTGAAGAGTTAAAATTATGCACATGCGTGCTTATTAACCCAAGATTCAGTACCCTTCATCGATGACATGCACATTGAACTTTGGCTTTAACTAAATCTGCTTATCACGTTCGTTACCTATCATACTACTTGTTCTGGATACAATGGCCACCACCTTCACTGATTTTGCACGCCCAACTGCTAAGAAAGTAAGGTTATGTGAGCACGAAGAGGACTCCCCTCCTGCTGCGCCTGGACGCACGAACCCTCCACTGAGCTACAGTGCCGTTGTGTCTAACCAAACTGATTTTAGAGCTGGAGCGGGCGAGTTACACTGGCCAGAGGAGGAGGCCATTGACATTGAAGACGGCGACATTTCTGTCATACAAGGCACTTTCGGCCTGGGTATCGAATTATCTCCTGCATTCAAAAGAAAATTGGACCAAGCATGGCTGCACACTGTTATAATCAAACTCCTTGGTCAGAAACTAGGATTCAGTATACTCAAATCATGCCTTACCTCTCTATGGAAACCTAAGGGCCCCATGAAATTGGTTGACCTCGAGAATGACTTTTAGCTTATCAAGTTTGAGATTGAAGACGATTTCATCAACACCCTTAATCAAGGCCCGTGCGTTATCGCTGGCCAAGTCCTCTCGATTCAACCCTAGTTCCCCGAATTCAGGCCATCCACAAGGATAATTTCACACGTCGTGGCTTGGATTCGCTTCCCTGAATTGTCAGTAGCACGTTACCATCCATCCATACTCATGGCCTTGGGGAATTTAGTCAGAAAAACGGTCAAAATTGATCACGCTACCCAGAGCACTCACTGTGGAAAATTTGCTCGTGTCGTGGTGGACATTGATCTTCAGGCCCCGCTCTGCTCTGTGGTGGAACTCGACGGTGAGCTCATCAAGGTTTCCTATGAAGGTCTTTCTCAGATATGTTTTTCTTGTGGACGAGTTGGTCATGGGAACTCGGCCTGTCCTTTTCGCGTCGCTGGAACAACCACCACCGCTGGATTGACCACCGCCACAATTCCCCCCTCAGGTGCTTCCCTGTCAACTCCCCAGCCCCCAACCCTACCCACTACCGCCCTAGGGGACGCCACTCCTTCAGCCCCTCCCGAGGGCCATAGCGCTCCTTCTGTTGATGATTCAAGCAGCCCTAAGTTCGAGACGTGGATGCAAGTTCAACGGAGGCCGCGCCACCCTCCTCTTGTTCCTACTCAGCTTCGACAGGATAAGGCCCCCGCCTCTGCCCAGGTGGCTTTGCAAGGTTCACAATTTATGGCGATGTCTGGATTCAAGCCATTGGGGGTTCCAACAGACACTTCCCCAGTGCCCGAGGAAGTTCATTTTAGAGCTAACCAGACATCGCAACCTCGAGCTAAGTTGCACCCTAACCGTAAATCCCTTGCCTCGTCTACTGCAGCTCGCTTCAAACGCGCATCTTTTACGTTTTTGCTAGGCCAGATTCATCTCAGCTCTTGCACAACGCCATCCACTGTGAAGGTGACACCTATGGGCAAACAGCCTGACCAGTCAGGCCAAGGCCCAGCATTAGCTAGCCCTTCCTTGGTTCCTGAGGGCCTGCCTCCAGGCTTAGCCGCATAGGCCCCAGCCTACGTCCAACCTGCTGTGCCCACGTTGCCCCCCAGTCCATTCCCGTTACTCGACCCAGTCCAAGTTTGCAACATGTGGCCTTCTCACTTCCCTCTCACACAGATCTGATAATCCAGGATCCTTCCATCTCTTTGTTGGATCCGAAGCACTTGGGCCCTCGTGACATAGAGGTCAATATCACCATGGACTGTAGCTTCGAAGTTGTGCCATTGTCCACGCAACCCTGTGCACTCCCCCCTCATGTCCCCCCGATTAGGGATCCGATATTGATATCGACCGAGGCACTACTGGAGCTTCGAATACTCCTATAGAGGATAGTCCTCACGATCGTTCGGCTGGTCCGGAGCACGAGTTGCCTGCCTATACGGCCGACTCTCCAGTTGTTTAGCCTTCCCTCTCCAACCTGTTTTATGTCCACTTGCATATGGAATTGTCAAGGGGATAGAGGGCACACCTTCAAGCCCGTCATTAAAAATTACCTTCGTATCCATAAACTGATTCTTGCTAGTTTGGTCGAACCCCGTATTAGTGGGACCCGAGCCCTAAAGATCATTCGGACTTTAGGGTTTCGCCACTCGTTCAGGGTTGAAGCTAAACTTTTTTTCGGGGGTATCTGGCTTCTGTGGAACGAGGATATTGGTGTCCGAGTACTAATTGCTCATCGCCAATTAGTGCATGTCAATATCGAGTGGGGTCACTTATCGTTTCACTTCACGACGATTTATGCTAGTCCGACGTACTCGTTACAAAAATATTTGCGGCAACTTCTGCGGCAAATTGCTGGTATCACGCAGAAACCTTCGCTATTGGGGGGAGGTTTCAATGCCAAGTTGGAGAGTGGCGATAAGCGAGGCGGCTCCCACTCACAACCTATCGTTAACACTCACTTCCGAGACTGTGTGCATAGTTGTAATTTTCAGGATCTTGGATTCTTGGGACCTCGCTACACCTGGTGGAAAGGATCAATCCTAGCTCGGTTCGACCGCGCCTTCTTCTCTCATGATTGGTATCCATTCCTGACTACTGTTATGCACTTACCATTCTTGAAATCGGACCATCGCCCTCTACTCATTACGCTCAACCCACATACCTCCCCTCCTTCAGGGCATAAACCCTTCCATTTTCAGTCCACCTGGCTCACTCATGATAGCTTTGGTCAATTTGTAGTTAAAAATTGGCCTGCTTCTAGCCAGGATATCAATGAACCCCTCTGCAGGTTGTCGATGTGACTTCAACACTGGAACGCTATCACGTTTGGCAATATTTTCCACCACAATAAGCTCCTCATGGCCAGGCTTACAGGTATCCAAAAGTGCCTTGACGACACAGCCTCGTCTTCCCTCAGTGACTTGGAGGCCCACCTTTGGACTGAGTTGGAACAGGTCCTGTGTTAGGAAAAACTCTACTAGCACCAGCGGTCTAGAAGTCAATGGGTCCTCCAAGGCGAAAAAAACACCAAATACTTTCATGTTATCACTCGATCTCGTATACGGCAGGTGTGTGCCACCTCCTTAACTGACGCTAATGGATTTATGCTTTTTGACCCCTCTAGCATCCGACAGTTAGCGCAGCAATACCTTGAGAATTTATATCATTTCGAACTGTGGCAAACCCTGACCAGACTTCTCCAGGGCCAGTTTCCCCTACCCCAACATGCGACTGAGGACCTTGACAGCCCCATTACTTCTTCTGAGGTTAAGAGAGCTTTTTTCATTATGGCCCCTAACAAGGCACTCGGGATTGATGGGTTCACCGCTCTGTTTTATCAATCACAATGGGACATTATTGGCCCCTCCTTGACTCTATTCCTCCAACGGGTATTCTGACATGAACTTTGGGAATCAACACTTAATTGTACTATCGTGGTACTTATATCGAAGATTCCTTCCCCCACCTCGATTACTCATTTTAGACCGATCGCTCTCTGTTCAGTGCTCTACAAGGCCATTACCAAGATCATTGTGAACAGGCTCAAACCATATCTCCCCAACCTGATTGCTCCAACCTAGTGCAACTTTTTCCTTGGGCGATTGATCACGGATAACATTATTATCACTCAGGAAGTTATCCACACTATAAAACATAAATCTGGGCGGAAAGGGTTTATGGCGTTAAAAGTGGATCTGGAAAAAGCCTACGATCGGCTATCCTGGGAGTTCATCCATGAAACGCTCATTGATGTTGGGCTTCCAGATTCCCTGATTAACCTGATCATGAAGTGCATTACCGGTGTTTCCCTACAAGTCAATTACAATGGCAAACTAAGCCTCACCTTCCGTACATCTTGAGGCATTCACCAGGGCGACCCTATCTCCTCGTATCTGTTTCTGCTCTGCATGGAGAGATTAAGGCAAACTATTAATCATGCAGTGTCTCAGGGGCATTGGCAGCCTATAAAACTGAGCCAAAATGGTCCGTCTTTATCTCATCTTTTCTTCGCGGATGACCTCATTCTCTTCTCTAAAACCTCCCTGGACCAGGTGTCTATCATATAATGAATTTTACATGATTTCTATGCCGCTTCCAGGAAACGAATTAGCCATGACAAGTCTCGTTGCTTCTTTTCCCTTAATACACCTCCTTCTATGACGCGGAGCTTAGGTCGAGCCCTTAGATTTCGACAGACCAAAGACCTTGGTTGTTACCTAGGCGTTTCTCTTCTGCACGATCGTATTAACAAAAGGACCAATCAACACATTCTTGACAGGGTCCAACAATGCTTGTCTGGTTGGACATCCAACCTTTTGTCTTTAGCAGGCCGGACTATGTTGGTTCATTCTATCATTACAACTCTCCCTAGTTATACTATGTAGACTGTCCGGTTATGCCGTCACCTGTGTGATGCGATCAAGAAATTGATGCGTCAGTTCCTGTGGGGTTCTGCTAATGGATCTAAGAAGACCCACCTCGTCAACTGGGAGGAGGTTTGCCAACCTAAACTGCTGGGGTGTTTGGGTATTCGACACCTTTGAGCCTCTAATGATGCACTATTGACTAAGCTAGGTAAGATTATGATCGCTAATCAGAATGCTTTATAGATTCAGTTTCTCTCAGCGAAGTACAAATTTGACGTTAGGAACCTCCCCACCTCCTTGGACGCCACTGGGCGATCCATGGTTTGGCGAGGCATCAAGGCCACCTGGCACCTGATCACTCAGGGTATGAAATGGCAAATCGGGGATGGGGCCCGGAATCAGTTCTGGTTAGACTCGTCGCTCAGCGGGATGGGACCCCTTATTTCCCATACCCTTTGGATTCCATACTCTATATTTGCATCAGGGACCTCGTGGACCCTAACGGTAATTGGAAGTGGGACGAGTTTCACCATTCTCTCCCATAGTCAATTTGTTGATTTATCGCTGGGACTTTTCCCTCGTAACCATTCTTAGGGTCGGATACTCTGGTTTGGGGACCCTCCGACACCGGCAAGTTCACCTTGGTGTCCACCTACAACATGATCATGGACACTGACGATGTGCCAGGACATGAGGCCTGGAAGGGTATCTGGCAATGGCAAGGGCCCCAACGCATTAGGCCATTTCTCTGGCTTCTCGCGAAATAGCGATTATTGCCTAATCAGGATAGAGTGAGATGACACTTCGCTACGGATGGCACTTGCTCTCATTGTTCTTTAGACGAATCCTCATTACATGCCATCCATGACTGCGCACACGTTTGGCATGTGTTGAATAGCTTCCCTCCTCAGATGATTCCCCAAAACTTTTACAAGTTGCCTATGAGAGCGTGGCTCCATCACAACCTCCACCTTCACTGCAGGGTGCTGGGCCATGACTGGTCGCTCCTCTTTGGCATCACATGCTGGTTTCCTTGGCAATTGAGGAATCTGTCCCTCTTTGATGCTCAATTCTCTTGGCCACACTCACCTATTTCTCACATTTTGTCTTATACAGGTCTGGTCCTCCACTCAGCCATGTGGCACAGCAGAGCGACGGTGGATGGTCCGCGCATTCAGAAGGAGCAACTTATTGACTGGAACCTACCTCCTACCAACTGGATCAAATTAAACACTGATGGCGCGAGCAACTGCTCTTCGGCCATAGTTACCGTCGACGATCTACTCCGAGACAATGACAGCAGCCGGAGGGAAGGCTTCTCCTATAACATTGGTTAGTGTACTCCTCTCTAAGCGGAGCTCTGGGGCGTCTATACTAGACTGACTCTTGCATGGAATTTGGGGTACCGCAGGATCGAGCTTGAGGTTGATTCTACTACGGTGATCGATATTCTTTCTTCCCCGGATCATTGAGCTCGGACCCCCTACCTTATTGTCCTCGGTATAACCTAACTGTTCACTAGGAACTAGACTGTTGTTTATAGCCATGTTTATTGAGAAAGTAACAGAGCCACCGACTAGCTTGCTCATTATGCTGGTCATTTTGACATCGGGGTTAAATTGTTTGATACTATACTTATAGGGTGTCATATGATCCTTGTAGAGGATATTTTGGGAACTTGTTTCCCTCGTCTTGTTATGTAATCTAGTTCTCTTTCCTTTAAAAAGATCATGCACATGTAACTTGCTTGGAGCCCTAGACTTAAACATAGGCCACCTACTTGCTAGAATAAGTGTTCCCTTAATTTTTGTTCTATCAAATCAAAAATAGAAAAATTACAGATCTGCATTACTCATTAGACGATGCTTGAACAACAAAATTGACTAATTGTAGCTAGTAACCTTGCCATTAAATGAAGCCCTTATGTAACCAACTAAAAACGACATTTTAACAAAAACAGAAAAAACTATAGAATTAGAGACAAAGACATATATCGAGTGGTTCTTTGAGTTATCCAAGTGGACCAATCTTATGAACAGGGAGGAAAAGGCTTTAAGATACGTATAATGGTGTGAGATAAAAGTGGCTACATGTATAGAAGCAAGCTAAATCGCTTTAAGGTTGCCTAGAGATACTCCTATCTATAAATTAGGGAATTATGTAATATGCATATTTGAGGTCACGATAATCCTTACTAATTTAGGCTATATTTGGTTAAACGTAAAGTTTTTAATGGAATGAAATGAAATAAAATAGAATGGAATGATTTATAATTGAATGAAACGTAAATAGATGTAATATTAAAAAAATATTGTTTAGGAAGGATGGAAGGGTTCATAATATAATATAGTGAAATGTTATTTGGATGAAGGGTTTATAATGTAATATAGTGTATCATTTTACATTCCATCCTAAAACTCCCAAATTGGAGGTTTTTCATTTTTACTATTTAGTATAGAATGCGATGTAATATGAACACTTCCTATTCCATTTCATTCCACTATAAGACCTCCCAAATGATGTAATAATATTACATTCCATTCCATTATAAACCCCCCAACCAAACATAGCCTTAGTGTTATATTAGGATTTATAATTCCATCTAAAGAAATTTTCACTTTTTATAGTATTGTGTTAAGATTTATAATATTATTGCCATATATTTTAGGAGATTCTTATTAATTTAGTAGTGTTGTGTGAGGATTTATAATTCCATTTCTCTTAAAAAATTCTTACTGATTCGGATTACCTGTCTATATATACAACACCTATTGCTTATCATTAAACTTCTTTTCCATCGATCAAAGATGGCTTCTTTGAGGAGAAGAAGAAGATGTTAACTATGGAAGATATTAAGGGCAATAGGGATGACATAGAGAGAAGAGGCAGAAAATTGCCATATCCATAAATGGATAGGAGTTTGTGCTTAACGCCAAAAAAAGGTCTAAGACTACCTCTGTTAAAACAAGCCCTACAATAATAATAAGAAGATGATAAATGCGTGAAGCAAGAAAAAAGACAAGTTGTTTCTCCAAACACTCCTCATCGATGAAGGAAAAGAATTACTCAACAAGTTGGACGAACGTGGAAAATTGAAGGCTATAAAAGCTAAAGTAATCGGACCAATGCAACTTAAGAAACCACCCTCGTAAACTTCAAATGTGGAACATCAAGAAATCAAATGGGAGAGGCAGCATTTCTTATGTGTTGACGATAAAGTAAAACAATCTTATGGAGAATAATGCCTCAACATTGAAATTAGGCAATGTCATTCATGGTCATCCAAAAGGGCACCAAACAAACACAAAATCTCACTGTCCAAGAATAAGATCAAGTAATAAGTTAGACAAATTACTTGGAGAAGAAGAAACATCATGTGGATGAAGATGAAGATGGACGAACATTGGAGACATGGATGGACCGATGGTGCACCTATTGGAACATGAGGATGATGACATAGGATGACATAGACAAAATTGTTGGTTGCTTTGTAATTAGGTTTTCAATATGACAAAAATTATGTCATTTTTAGTGAACAAAATGATATCATTTTCATAGCTAATAGGCTACGAAAATATTTTTGTAGTCAAAATAACAAAGCAGAAGAATGGAGTTTTAATACAATAGGCTACAATTTGGCGAAAATATAGCCAAATGGTGGTCCTTTGAAAATCGTCATTACAAATTAACCCTTTGGTGATGATTTTCATAGTCATCGTTGACCCTTTGGCTAGGATTTTGAAAATCATTGCCTAAGGGTGATCCTACCAAAGGTTGATCCTTTGGCAACATTTTGTAAAATCGTCAGCAAAGGTTAACCTAAAAAAGTTAGCCTTTTCAAATCTAAATACACCAAAAATTCAATTGTCATTATGCTTTGAATATAATGAAAAATTACAAACTTCATATTAATCCTATTTGAAAATTTTGTGTCATCATATAAAATTGTAAATTTATATATTTTAAAAGAGAAAAATAAAAGTATAAATCTATCTAATATTAATTAATTTTGAGTTTATATTTTTATAAAATTTTGAAATGTGATTGTTGTTAGATAAATTTATTTTTAGACTTAAAATCATTATGAATAATATTAAAATTTATTTTTATGAATACGATGTTTAGTCACAAAATGATCAAGTGAAAGTTAATAAATTCACAATACTTTAATATGATGAATGAAGAGTTATTTTTGACAATTTTCTAGCTACAATTTTACAAGAATTAATTATACATAAGAATGAAAAGTGTTAAATTTTGCTTATGTTTGGGCTTCTACATTAGTTACAAAGCCTTTAGCTATGAAATATATTCGTAGCTTAAAAATAAGCACCACCACCACCACTACTACCACCAACATCTAGTATGAATCCTATTGACAAAAAAGAAACACTAAATGTTTTTAATTGAAATTATAAGATCTGAGATTTTTAGCTACGATTTTGAAAAACATAGCCAAAAGTGCAACTTCTAGCTACAATTTAGAAAAATGTAGCCAAAAGTGCTACTTAAAACATGTTTAATTTATTATTATTATTTTGATGTTATACTTCAATTCCTAGTTTTGCTTTCTCTCTTAAATCATAACTTAAGCTATGTTTAATTTATTATTTTTTATGTTATACATTTTAGGACTATAATGTATTTGAATTATGAATAGTTGAATTTGCCTAATTTTAATTAGATTGATGTTTTATTCCAGTTCTATGTTTACTATTTCATTTTATGACTAATGTTTGTGCTTGCCTGATCAAGAACTACATGAATTATTATTCAATTCGAGACCAAAAATAAAAATTGAAATATTATATTATTGTCATAAGATAGAGATATTTATGAAACTGTATGTACTATTATGAATTTCTTAGCTTAATGAATTTTGTAAGTACTTCATAGTTATCACAAGGAGTAGTCGTTAATTGATTATACTAGATGAGTCAAGTGAGATTAATCTTGGTAAAATATGAAGTAATAGATTCGTTTAATATGATATTTTTGTTTTAATATTTTAAAAATATTTTTATTCAATTACTTCTTTTTATTATTCAAAATTTTTTCAAGTAGATTACTTTTTATAATTAATAAACACAATCCATGTAAGACATTACTCTTTACAATATTGTGTTATTTGTTTAAGATAACATATACTTACATTAACAAGTTTACAATAAGTTTTTGGCATTGTTATAAAAGACTTTTAGCTAAAATTCTAAAAAATGTAGCCAAAAATTTGACTTTAGCTACGATTTTCAAATCATCGCTAAAAGAAGCCTATTCAATAGGTGACTTTGTTGTAGCTAAAATAGGTGACTTTGTTGTATTGTTTAGCTACAATTTTGAAAATTATCGTCAAAGCTTTTGGTGACATTTTCAAAATCATCACAAAATATTGACCTTTAGTTACTTTTTGTACCACGATTTGGATTGTGGCCAAAGATTGACCTTTAGTTATGATTTTCAAATCGTAGGCCAAAAGCTCAGTTTATTGTAGTAACTAAACATTATAGTTTCAGATAAAATTTATCCTGTCATTGCTTAATTTTTTATTATAGAATAAATACTTTAACATTTATTATTTATACATCTATTGATTAATTATAGTTGTTTTGTCTTTCCTTTGTTTGCCTGGCTTTGTGGATATTTTAAAACTAATTTTTTTTCTAAATTGAAATATAATAATAAATCTAAATAAAAGCAACAATACCATACAATTAGAATTACAACAATAAACAATAATACCCGCTAATATAAATATTTAATCAAGTATTAAACTTTATGTTTAAATTTAATATATAGGGGGCATAATCGTAGATCTTTGAAACATATAAAATTTTACTAGTGCACTGTTTGAAACAGTCGAAAAGAAGAAACTATTGAAGAGTTAAGATCATGCACTTGCAACATCCCTTTACCTACTTGTTAGAATATAAGTTTACCTAATTTTTGTTCTGTCAAATCAACAAAGGAAAAGGAAGCCAAATTATTACTCATTAGACGATGCTTGAACCACAAGGTTACCTAATTGTAGCCAGTAATCTTCTCCTTTCCTTCTTTTTAATCTTGTACGAGCTGTGGTTGCCTAACTGTAGCCAGCAATCTTCTCCTTTCCTTCATGGTTACCTTATTGTAGCCAGTAATCTTCTCCTTTCCTTCAATCTAATCCTGTACGAACTGTCGTTACCTAATTGGAGCTAGTAACCTTCTTTTTCCGTCCATTCTAATCTTGCTGCATGAAATTAACTGTCGTTAGTAAAGCCATTACGTAACTAACAAAAAACGACATTCTAACAGAAACAGAAAAAACCGTGGAACTCGAGACAAGGACATGTAAGAGGAAACAGAAAAACTATCATACATGTGAGTGATATTTCTATGGTACTTTTTTATAATTAAAATTGATTAGTTGTAATAAGCTACGAACAGAATGAACAGTATATACAGCTAGTTGATAAAGATGAGGGCGTAATTAACCTTCTTGTAAAACCTATTTGAATAAAGATGAGTGCATAATTAACCTTCTTGTAAAGCCAAAGCTAGCAAGTGTAAGAACGATGCATAGCTTGCGAATCATTTTGGAGAAGAGATCACAAATTCTTCAGTTTCCAAATGAAATTGCATTGCATCTTGGGTTTTGAGGTTTTCAGCAATCTATTAAGAATTCAATTGATCAGTATTTGGCTATAGGAACTAAGATCACTTATGTGTCATCATCATTCTACGTATGGCAGCTTCTGGTTAGAAACGATGAAGTCCATTAAACCCATTGTTTATTACTTTAGATCTCTAGACAATATAAATATGAGGAGGCCAAGGAACTAACTTGTAGAAAACAAGTAATTGATTCAGTTGATAAATTTTATATCGCTTTTCAGTATGTTTGGTGGAGGAATTACGACAGAGAATAATACTCCAAAGCATGCACCATCTATAAATATTCTGTAACATAATAGAGTTCTCATCCCTCACCCAATAACAACTAAGCAAGCTCTCATCTTTTAGAGCAAAGCAATATGATGAGAAGTGTCCATTTCGTTGCTGTAGCAATCCTCTTGACCTTGGCTTCTTCGCTGATCAATGCCTATGACCCCAGTCCCCTTCAGGACTTCTGTGTAGCCATTAATGAGTCCGATGGTACTTTGCTAGCTATATTTTATGTTCCCTTTTCCCTAGTAGCATGCATTTGTTTTAAATCCTACTATATTATATATAAAGTAACTGCCATTGTTAAACCATTCTTTTGTCACGGTTACTTATCATGAAACATATATTTCATGCAGTATTTGTGAATGGGAAGTTCTGTAAGGATCCAAAGCTCGTGAAGGCAGAAGATTTCTCCTTTTCAGGGCTCAACGTTCCAAGAGACACTGAGAACAATGTTGGATCAAATGTGACTCTGCTAAACGTGGACCAAATACCAGGTCTAAACACTCTTGGCATATCTCTGGCTCGTATAGATTATGCACCAAATGGTGGGTTAAACCCTCCTCACACACACCCTCGTGGCACAGAAATCCTACTAGTCATGGAGGGCGAACTCTTTGTTGGTTTTCTCACGTCCAGCCCCGATAATCGCTTTATATCCAAAGTCCTGAAAGCAGGAGATGTGTTTGTGTTCCCAATTGGACTCATTCACTTCCAGTTCAATATTGCTGAGACCAGTGCAGTTGCTATTGTTGGTTTGAGCAGCCAAAATCCTGGTGTCATTACAGTCGCAAATGCTGTCTTTGGGTCCAATCCTCCTATAAAACCTGTAGTTCTCAGTAAGGCCTTCCAGTTGGACGAGAATGTCGTCATCACTCTCCAGAAGCTGTTTGAAGGGAAGGGTTGAGCTGATCCGTGGCAATCCACAATTGTACAATAATATGTGCTCAAACCCTCTTTGGCTTTGATTTGGGCACAAAGCAACAAAAGTTTTCTTGCATGGCATTGCTTATGTTGTTTTGAACAAGTTACTTGGAGTTTTGCTGTTTAAAAATGCTAGAATATGCTTGAAAGAGACCTAAATTCAGGTTCCTGTCTAATTCTACACTAACATGGAAGTGCTAAGCGGAAGAATTCAAGTACATTATATTATTGAGAGAGTAAATTTCCCTAACTCGTAAAAAAAAAAAGATGCAGGAAAAGTGTAGTTCAAACTTATAGCAAAAAAGCATTTCTATGGATCTTTAAAGCAGTTGTATCACAGAAGAAGCTCCTGCTCCTTCCCAAATATCAGTCTCCTACTGGAAGCAGTCCAAATTGAGGTTGGTACTCGCATAAAAGATATATATAAGTGAATTATGGTCATTGCCAGAGCTTCAAAGAAGCACCAAAAAGATTAAGATAACATTAGAAATCAAAATAAAAGCCTCTAATCCAAAGGAATTGAAGATCTGAGTTTTGTAGAACAAATGGAACTGTATATCCAACCACTCCCATCACTATAACGAGAGGATTATAATTGGTTTTGATGCATCAATTATCACTCTAATAAGTCTATTTCTCTCTGATCATTTAATTCATTTACAATGCCTCTCTACAAGGCATGCTAGTCCATTCTTAATATCATTCATCTATGCCTTCAGTATAAAATTCCCAGAAACTGTCTATAAAAAAATCTAGAGAACATCCACAATGTTGTTAATCTACCTTGGCCATTAGTGGGAGATTTGAATTGAATCTTAAAACAGGAGGAGGCTAAAGGTCTTTTCATTAGTAGAACTACCAATAGAAATGAACTATCAACTATAGTGGAAAGCATTGGAGTAACAAACCTAATTTATACAGGCCAACTATGGTCAAACAAACAAGCTGAATTTACTGTTATGAGAAAAAAAACTAGACAGAATTCTAACAAACTTTCTCTAAATGAGTTCTTTCCTATTGAGCTATGTCACGTTTGGTCCTTCTATGTGCTGAGACCACTCAATATTAGAGATGAAATGTACATTAAGCTCTACCTCACATAAATCCCCTTTCAAGTGCTATAATCTTATACTACAGTTAGAAGGTTTCTAGGATGCAGTCAAAGGGGCTTTAATACTCATATCCCCAAATGTAAGGCATTCCAATTAGTCACAAAACTTAAGAGTAAAAGCTAAACTCAAAACTCTATAAAGTACAATATGTCCTAATTCAAAAGGGGAGCTCCAAAATGCCAAAAGGAATCTCTAGCTCCTACAGGTTGAACTGTATGACATCTAAATGATCCCAATCTTAAGACCCAAGAAGATCTAGCTCTCAACTAGTATACCCAGACCCTTTTCATCCATTCTTCCTATATCAAACAAAAGGCTAGAATCCAGTGAGTTAAGGAGGTGGAGAGGTGGATAAGTAGACCAATTTTTTTTCATCACTATTATGGCACTTAGGAATACAATTCAAATTAAAACACTCTCAAATAGTTAAGGAATGGTTGCTAATGAACAATAAGCCATGAAAGATGTTGCTTTCAAATATTATAGAGGACTATTAGGTACTTCAGAGGGTACCTCCTTAACTTCCTAAGCGACTAAAGAGTTCATCTAGGTTAGAATAGGATGAGGCCTCCTTAACTTACTAGGCGAATTACCCATAAGGAGATTAGGAAGCCGGTCTTTCACTTTAGACTAGATAAGGCACCTAGTTTAGATGGTTTCAATGTATGTTTTTATCAGAAAACATGCGACATTATAAGAGGAGCTATTGTAGATTACGTGTTGGAATTCTTTTAAAGTCACAAAATGCTCTAAGAATTTAAAAAACGCACCTTTGCCTTATATCTAAGGTTGACAACCCATCTTCCCCCTAGGATTTTCGTCCTATATCATATTGTAACCTAGTGTATAAAATTATAGCAAAAATCCTAGTTAATAGACTCAAAAGTAGTCTCACTTCCATTATCAACCCTTACCAAGGAGCATTCATTGAAGGAAGGAAGATTGGAGATAACCTTTTAATAGTATAGGAACTCTTTAAAGACCAACTTATTAACACTAGTAGAAAAAGTTGTTCCATGAAAATAGTTATTTATAAAGCATTTGACACATTGGATTAGGGATTCATCGTATATTGCCTCAAAGATCTTGACTTCCTAGACACCTTTATATTATGAATAAGAGCATGTATCAATATCATTTCTTTCTGCTCTAATTAATGAAGAACCCACCAAAATCTTAAGAGAGTTAAAGGCATAAGGCAAGGAGACTCGTTATCTCTCTACCTATTTACTATTTATATTGAAATTTTAATTAGGATCGTTAGAAGGGATATCCCATACCCTAAAGAGTTCACCTATCATCACAAATATAAAAACCTAAGGCTTTTTTCCATAGCATATGCAAATGACCTACTACTTTCAATGGAAGAAATTCTTAATCTTTAAAAGTCATCTTAAGCTCCATGGATTTATTTACCTCTATGTTTGGTTGAAAATGCTTTTTAACAAAAGCAAGTTAATTATCTCTACTAGTGTTCATAATATAAATTTATTATAGAAGGTTAATAACATGTAGGTATAGGAATTTCCCTTCACATACTTGGGTCTACCTATATTCCCTAAGAAGCTTAAGTTTGAGGATTGTACTAAACTGATTGAACATATAAAAGGAAGGTCAGAGCTTGGTAAAACAAACTCCTTTATTAGTTAGTGCCATATAGCTAACCAAAAGCATTCACTCTAACCTCCATACCCACTGAGGCTCACATTTGATTTTTCCTAAAAGGTTGGTGAAGGAGCTGGAGAGGATCCTTAAGATATTTCTTTTGTTTAGAAACATCAATAATACCTATAAAGCCAAAGTGTCTTAGATAAAGTCTACTCCCCCTACACAAGAGGGAGGGTTGGGATTGACATCCATAAGGAATAAGAATCAGGTACTTATTGCTAAATAGATATGGAGACTATAGGAGAAAAGGAGAGCATGTGGGTTAAATGGATGCATGCCTACTACTTAGTATACACGAACTTCTAGAGGATGAAAGAAATAATGGATCGCTCTTTGCCCTAATTGAAATGAGAAGAATAAGGAATCCAATATACCCCTACATCAAAATTCACATTGGTAACATACTTAACATATGATTTTGGACAGATACTTGGTCTCCTATCAGTCCTCTCTCTTAAAGAACAGAGCATAATTTGATTAGAAATTGAGTGAAAATGAATTCCAAAGTCTCTAAAATCATACAAGGTGCTAACTAGATATCCCTTACAGATACATGTCCTTTATTACCAATTTAGATTTCCTTATTTAGAAGTTACATAGAACATAATTGTTTACCAATTTATCTTAATTACAAAAAATTAGAACAAATTTCCCAAAAGTGAAATAGTCTGAAGATGTCAGGAGGAATTCTATTATCTCCAAAGTCTTTTTAGTTTGCTGGCTAGTAAATCTAAAGTGACTTTGGATAAGAGACAGATACAACTCTAGTCAAAGCCTGTTATGTCTCCTATGCAATTTGGAAAATGAATATACCTCTTATCAGTTTTTTACATATTCCTATTTGTAACTATCTAGGCCCAACATTCAGCATAATCTCGAATGCTCTTGTAGAGAGCAAGAATGGGTGTAGATAATGGAATGGATTTCCAATTTATCTATGAAAAACAAATGATAATCCATATTAGTAAAACTAGCTTTCTCATGCTATGCCTACATGATTCAGAGAGCGAGTAATTACATGATATATAAGGGATTAAAAACACACAACATCAATTAGCTAACAATCTAACCCATTAGATTAGGAAAGCATTACTGCTTAATGGAAGCTAGATAATGTTTAGTGATAGCTTACAGGAAAGATGGAGATTGCCTTAAGGTGTAATAAGGATACAGAAGATAATAGACAAACATACTGATACATTAAGACTTGCATCTATAAGAACTGCAATATGTGACTACACCACAATAGCAAAGACTACATTGATGGATCATATCCGTTTAGAAAACCCTTTTTCTTTCCATGTTATAGCTATTGAAGTTTCTGCTACTGGATTTAGAGTTCTTCTTATTGCTTAAGTTACAATTATTCCAAACTTGATTCTACTTTCTTTTCTTCACTGTGTTGCTCTCCTTATAACTTCCTTCTACCCCATACTCTAGGTCTACTACCTCTTCTATTTCTTACTCATCATAACATTTATGCTTCTTTTCTATCCCACAAATCATTAACCTTGCTTCATTCTTCATATCTAGCAAACTAGAAGTTACTTCTTTCATTACTTAATATTAACCACCTCAGGTAGCTTTGTACCTGTCAAACACTAGCTTTGTCTAATGGATAATGTTTCTATTTTTGAGTTCCTGTCCATTTTAGTTAAATAATAGGGCCATATAACTTCTTCAGTTGCTCTTCAGGGCCAAAAATCTTTATGCATGAATGATTATTTGCAAATGCCTATCCTGAACCCTATGGAAGGGAATAATAATGGTACTAGAAAGACATGGGTGCATGTTGCTAAAGACCACAACTAGAAGCTAAACTTGGTTTTTTCCCATCTAGCAAATATGATGAACAACCTGTTGTCTCACCTCTCATTGACATTTTAAAAGATGGCGCATAAAAATAGAGTTCCATATTAATTGGATATTTTCTTGACAAGAAAGTTGCTTATCTTGTCATAAAGCCATCTGCACAGATACATTTGATGTAGCATAGGTTAGTGGACATATTGGATAATAATGATATCACCTTCTTCTTTAGATTCTCCTGTAAAGAAACTGCCATGAAATTATTTAAAGAGGGATCATAGCACGTGCAAGATAAGCCAATTTTGCTTAAGCTTTAGCGACCTAGACAGAAAATTGATGAAATTAAGATGGAAAACATACCAATCTGGTTTTGTACATATGGAGTACTATTAAAATACCAAGTGGATTAAGCTATCTTATTATCTTCATTGGCAAACCAAATTGCATTGACTAAGCCACTATTGAGACTTCCATAATCAATTTTGTTAGGTTATGTGTTATGGTGAGTTCTATGACCTATTTCCATAAAAATTTCAGTTGTGAGGTTAGATGAAAATCTTGAGATAGTTAAAGATACTCTCAAAATAAGTTATGCTTGAAAATCTAAGCAATTGAATACCAAAAGAGAATTGAGACCCATAGGTAGATATTTTAGCACTGGATTTGCACAAAAGCTTAATGAAATTGAAGAGTAAAATTAGGAAAGAAATTAAAAAAACCCCTAAAATGAACAACAATGGTTATGAAGGTCCATGTCAGATTGATCATAGCATCGAGGCTAATTTTAGTTATGGTGGAGAGCATATAATGATTGCAGAATGCGTGGAGAAAGCAAATATATATAAAACTACTATTTGCCTAAAAAAGGTTGAAGTAGTGAATGAGATCACAAATAACGAGGACCAAGTAGTTGCATCTGTTAATAATAAAAAGGAATTTGAGCCAGTATCTAGAAGATCTAACAAGAGGAAAAAAAAACCTCTTATTTCAGATGCAAATATATGAAAGTCAATGCTTGGAACATAAAAGGTGGTAATGCTCCTCCCAAGAAACTTTTGTTTAAGAATCTTATCCTAGAGCATAAACCAGACATACTTTGCATATTAGAATCAAGAATAAAGGTGGAAATGTGTGATCTTTTACAAATGTTATCTTCCAATTAAAGACAAATTACAAATCACCTCATCACCCCAATGAAAGGATCTTGATATACTTCAATTATCAAAGTGTGAATGTAAAAACCTTAGACATGTCTGATCAGGCTATACATGTTGATGTGTTTTACAAAACTACAAATAAAATTGGCGTAATCTCTTTTATCTATGAGCATAACAATATTTTCAGAGAAATCAACTTTGGAATCAACTAAGAAGTGTTGTATGCATCATTCAAAAACCATAACTCTTAACAAGGATTTCAATACCATCTTTAATCCCGAAGAAGCTGAGAGTGTCAATGTCTTTAAACAACCTTGCTTTGAGTTTAGACAATGCACTATAGACATTCAGATTTTTTATATTCCTTTTGGTGAAAACTATTTATCATAGAATAATAATGACCATGAAAGTAGTTTCATTAGGAAAAAATTAGACAGATGTATGGAAAATTTGGAATGGCTTTAATAATTTCCTATCTCATCCTTAACATTCACTACAAATAGCCTTTCAAAATACACAATGTGAATTAGTCCAAGTAAGTATCAGTACACCTTTTTATTTCAATAATTTATTAACCTCTTTAGTAGTTTTAATTAAATCATCTGAAAAGCTATCTTTACTAAAGCTCAAGGCAATAAGCAATTTATTTATGCATCTAGTATGAAACTCATTAAAATCTCTCTAAACCAGTTGTATAAGTAGAACATACACCCATCATTATCTATCAATTACTAAAGAGGCTTTAAGATTTATCCAGGATGAGCTATACAAAAATCCTAATTCTAGTAAACTCCAACAAAATTTAAAGAATGCAATACATAACCTTTCAAGAGCCTTATTGTTTGACTATTCTATAATGAAGTAAAGATCAAGAGTGTAATGGCTTAAAGAGGTGGATAGAAACTCCACTTTGTTCCACAGATTTGTATTAATAAGGGAGAGTTCTAAAAAATTGTCAGTGCAATTAAAAACAATCAAAGCATATCTAAATAACAGGCTTTACTTGAGGAAGCAACTAATTATTTCACTTTATTCGTCAATGCACCAGTAAGTGCTCACTCTTAGGAGATCATGTTGAAATCTATAACTTTTAGGGATGATAATATATTATCCAAGCTTGTCATCAGTTAGGAGAATGATGAGGCAATAAAGCCAATCAATTCATACAAAGCCCTAGGATTAGATGGTATTAATGTGACGTTTTTTTAGAAAAACTTGGTTTTGACTTTAACTATGGTTCATGAAGTTGTCTTAGAGCTCTTCAATCGTAGAAATTTGCTTAAGGAAATGAATAGAAACTTCATAACCCTGATTCCAAAAAGATGAGAGATGAAACATTTCAGTGATTATAAACCGCTTACTTGCTCCAATTCAGTTTACAAAATCATCTCCAAGATTATTTATAATAGATTGAAGAGGATTTGAATCAAACATATGGATGAAACGCAAGGAGCATAAATCCCTATTATCACAGAAGAAAAGGAAGTAGAGATTGCACCTTAAAGATTGACATAAAAAAGTCTATGACAATGTGGAGTGGCAATTTCTATTAAACACTATGAGGGCAATGGATTTTCCTGAAACCTTTATTGAGTGGATATCTTAATGCATGACAACTCCATCTTTCAATGTTCTTATCAATGGGGAACCTTCAAGAAGTTTCAAAAGTAGCAAAGGTATAAATGAAGGCGATCCTCCCGCTCTTGACTTATTCTCTCTTATTATGGAGGTATTTTGTAGAACACTTAAAAGGGTAGTAGAGAGAATAAGGTAGTCTAGATATCATTATAAAGGTCAAAGGCCATGTATAACAAGTCTAGTATTTACTAATGACATATTGTTATTATCTAAAGTTGATAAAATATTTGTATTAGCCTTAATGACTGCAATTAAAATATCTTCTAAAATGTCTGGACTTTAGGTGAACCTGGCAAAGTTCTTATTACACTTCTAACAAAGCAATAGATCAAGAATCAATGATAGTTGACGATACATGTTTCAATAAAATTGAATTGCTAATTACATATCTGGTGATTCCTATTTTTGCTTTTAAGTCAACTTATGGAGATTACAAAATTATGATGGATAAGATATAGATAAGGATTTTAGGTTGAAGTATGAAGGCTTTGTCCTTAGTTGGGAGAGCTTAACTTATTTCCTCTGTACTTAATGCAGTGAGTCTACATTAGGTAGCTCACGTGTCTCTTCCTAAGGATGTTATCAAGACAATTGACACCAGTCTCAAAAATTTTCTATGGTCTAAAATCAAGACAGGAAAATACTTCACTCTTAATAAATGATCTGAGTTATGTTCTTTGAAGAAGCATGGTGGTTTGAATATGATCCCTTTAAAAGTCTATAATTTGGTCATGCTTATAAAAAGTTGTGGATGATTATTGAATATAAGCAATCCTTATGGGTTAAGCGGATAAATGCTTATTACATTAAAAGGAGGAGTTTATAGAAGATCAACATACCTAAAAATGCTTTAAACACAACATAAACAATGTTAAAATTGAGAAGTAAAGTCAGGCCACATATAATTAGATTATTTGGAAATGGTATCAATACACTCTCTTAGTATCACAAATGGTTGGTTATTGGAATTTGTGAGGATGTTAATGAATTTAATTCAACCAGAAATATTGTTAGAGAAGATCAATCTAGTGCTTATGCTCTAACACATAAAACTGAAATTTTATTAAGGATTCGAGACTCTGGTTCGCATAATCGGATCAACAACATTAACCTCAAGGAAATTAAGACAGAACTCAATTGGTGGATGTTGTCTAAACATGGTAAATTCACCAATGTGTATTGTGGAGAGCTTTTACAAGAGCAGGGAAACAAAGTACCATGGCATAAGCTAGTCTAGTATAAGTATATGTTAAGGCTTTAGTCACAATATGGAGAGCTATCAAAAACAGATTGCCTACAGTTGATAGATAGAACAATTATATGGCAATACCAAATATATGTGTATTATACAAGCAAAAGCAAGAAAGTATTGCTCATTTATTCTTTAGTTGTCAGTTCACTCAATCTTTATGAAAGGACATTGCTAAAATATGTTTGTTAGGAGATACACTAGATGAATAAGAGCAAATTATAGCCTTGGGTTCAGTTGTCAACATACATGATAAAATAAAACAGTGATGCTTCTCTATTGCTTTACCATATCTTGTACATGCTTTTTGGGATGAGAGAAATATGAGAATCTTCATGGGCATTAAAAAGCAACATTCAAGCTATATAGAGAAACACTTAGTGCAATCAAATTACACCTTGTCACATTTGAAGACAAAATGCAAATTGATTATAGTATTATGTCAATATGGGATAAATGAATAGTATATGCACTTGAATTTGATTCATAATGTAATATTTTCCTGTTGTTTTATTAGCCCATTTATAATGATGACCTAGTTTATTCTTGTCTCACTTGTTATTGCCTTTAATGGCTAAATTTAATTTACAATTTTTTAAAAAAAGATCATGTCTATAAACCAGAAGGAGACAAATAATTTACTAGAAAAATGGAGAATAGTCCCTCTTCCGAGCATCGCCCCTTTATCCCAAACAACTGAGAATTTCCCCTAAAATTAGCCCCAATTAAATGAAGAAAATTTGAAGGTGTGTTCCATCTGATTTTGTCTTGACTTATTTGGTAGGCTAGTGGTTTTATTATTTAACAAATACCATTTGTTTTTTTTTTGAATTCCCCTGCCTTTATATGGAAATGTATATAAGGCTTTATATTTGAGACCATTTTGTAAGTATACAGTAATATAATATAACTTTAACTTCCAAAAAAATATTTGTACTTCACTCCATTTACAAATAATTATGGTCATTACAATAGCTTCAAAGAAGCACAAAAAAAAGATTGATAAGTATATCTCTAATAATTGTTATAAACGAAATATTTTGTCCAGATCATGACTAAAGTTTCTGATGCCTTCCTGATGAAAGAAAGGAAATGGTTAAAACATTACATTCTTTGCAAATAAGTATGAACTCTACTTTAACTAACAATAATGAATAACTTCTTAAATATATCAATCCAAAATTGAATCATCAAGGAAGCTTGATCCTATCAACATTAATGTGCAACAAATTTTTATAGTTCAGGCAACCAAGTGTCCTGAAGATTCTAATTATCATTTCATCTCATTGAGGAAACAAAAAGCATCATCAAACTGCCCTCTTCTATACATACCCTTAACTATTGGTGCATATAAACAAGGAAATGATCGACGCCCATCTTCAATTGCACTTTGCAATAAATTAAAAGCTTTATCAATTTGATCCTCCTTCGAAATAGCAAATATTAGTATCTTATAACTATTGATATTAGGATACAAACCCAACCTACACACAATACGATACATATCAATATAGAAATCAACCTCTTCATATTTATAAATTGCTTTAATATAAGTATTACATGTATTAACATCAAAAAAATCCTCATGTCATTTTTTTAAAAAATTCACAGTGGAATCTAAATATCCAACATTCAATAACCCCTTGACCAACAATTCCTCTAAAGGAAGGATTAAAGTCCTTCTTATCATTTCATTTAAAAACTCCTATCCCTCTCTAATTTTCCCACTTAAGCTAACACCTATTACTTAAAACCCTATAATTCCTCTTATCTAAAGCAATACCTTTCATAATAATTCTCTTAACTAAAAAATAAGCCCCCATGAAACATTTTCAATTCACAGGGTGTAGAAAGAACATATTATAAACCTCACCACTATGTTATAGTTTAACTCACTACTACACCAATTGAAAATCTCTACATCCTTATCAACTAAACCATTTTTCCCGTACTCTTTAATAATAAAACTTATCATTTTAGACCAAATAATAAACTCCTTGAAGTTTTAACAGTGTTCCCTCATCTAGGTAATTAGCCTCCATATGGAAGAATATTAACTTATGGAAGTAAGTGCTTTGATAAGCTCGCTATAAGCATAGCATATTGTAAAATTTATTAATTTAGTTGTGTTAGTTACAAGTTAGTTGTTAGTTACAAGCTTTATTAGTAACTTAGTTAAAGGCAATTATTTTTAGTTTATTTTAGCTTGTATAAAATTGAGCCTAAATTCTTCCGTTAATAGTTGATTAAATTAAGATATTTCTTTCTCAATAATTCTTATGATCTCTGTAATTAGTAAAGCTTGGTTCATGGTATCAAAGCTTACCGATCCTAATCAAGCTTAATTTTGTTTTGCTATGAAAATAAAAAATTACCTCTATTTTGGTACTAGTCTTCTTACTATGAGATAGAGAGAGTGTTGAATGAAACAAACACATATTGTCTCTTAAAAATAAGATTACAAGATGATGGAAATTAGGTGTATAGTGAGAAATTCATTGCATCTTTAAAGATTGCATCATTTAGGTATGATCTTAGTGACATCTTCTTTGATTGTAAATAACTATTTATGCTTGAACTAGATTAGTGAGAATTGCTCTAGGGGCAAGAGTGAAATTAGGTTTTGTCAATAAAGATACATAAAACCTAATCAAAGTTTAGCTAACTATGACTAGCAAATATGTGTTAGATTGTATGGTAAGATCTTGGATTCTGATTATATCTCTAAAAAATTGTTGAGGCCTTCACTTACCATAATTTTGTAAGGGAACTATAATAATAACCC
>JANSVA010446121.1:0-17195 GCA_025504915.1 Erythroxylum reticulatum | reverse complement strand
TAAAACAATTAAATAAAATTAAGCAAATAATCAAACAACACATGAGCTACCACAAATATGTGAGGAACATCAAGGATGAAGTTTAAGATTCATTCTATCATTATTTTGCTCCCTAGACGCTATTGATTCAATTATGTGTTAATTTTAGTTCTTCCAAGGGATTGACTACTTTTTCTTAAGACCTAATTAATTACGAAATTCCAGATTTTGCAATATCTTGATTCACAAAATCTACCTGATGCTTTCAACTAGGTTTTAAGTGATATATCTAATAATCGAGTTTCACACAAGATCTCTCTCTATATGATTACCAATTTGCTATTTGGGAGACTTATTAGGTTACTAATTCTCATTATCCACCCTAATCAGATTACTTTCGACTAACTCTCTTGATTTATTATCGAAGTATTAGCATACCCAAACATCACAATATAAGAAAATGGAATTGAAATCAACAACAATCAAGTCGCAAAATAACTTAAGCACAAATCCAAATATGATAATTAGAGCATCCTAAGTGTGAAAAACATATTCAAATCCAAGTTACACATCAAGTTTAATAAAAAGAAAAGAAAAGAAAGAAAGAACTTGATTTGAAATCAAACCTGAAATCTAAAATTTGTATATTGCTCTTCTTTCTCCTCTTTCTTGCTCTCATTTTGGAAGATGGTGGCTGATCTTTTTGAGTGTTTTATGACATTAAATAGTTTCTATAGTTCTTTTTAAAATTTTCTCACTTAATTTGATTCCAATAACCCTAAAATGATAAAATTACAAAAAGAATTGTGTGCTGAAAAAGTTAAAATTCACTGGAATAGATGTTTGCGCTCTCTGCCACGACCACGATCGTGGCCAGCTTCCATACTTGCAATTCTTCTCTTTTCTTTAATTTCTTGTTTTCATACACCAAACACATCTTCAAACATAAAATTAAGGTCTAAATCATACTTAAACCCATATAAACACTTAAAATATGTACAAACACTAATAATGCCATAATTCTAAGCTTATATACATAATAATCATCTAGGAAATACTTAAAAGTACACTTATACATCTATCAAAATATAGTATAATTTACATCATTCACTAACCAAATTGAAACTGGAAACACATAAAACCGAAAACAATCAAAGGCTTTGTGTGAGAAAAAGAATAAATAAGTTTTATATAAAAAAATCATTATAATCAAATTGTGGAATAACATTTGTTAGAGTATACAAATTAATTATAGTGTATTCAAATAACCTGAAAATTACATAGAAAAATAAAAAACTTTACCTTTAAATTATCATTAAGTTATAATCATAAAAATATTTTGCTGCTAATTCTTGAATTTGAGTATTTTATATTGTTAGAGGATAAAAAATATAGCCAAATGCTTTAAAGAAATTTATAAAAATATAACATAAAAAGTTAACGTTAAATATATAACCTAAAAATTAACTCTTAATAACACTATCGTCACCCATCCAAGAAAAAGAAACAATACTCTGCTACTTCTCTCTGACACATCCATTAATTAGAGTTTTATGAGCAAAAAATTATAAAAAGATGACCTTCAAAGTTGAGATGCTACTTTACGAGAGTGGCCCCTTATGAGGGTAGGCTCTGAGTTGCCCTTACCCAGAGTCGAGATCGATTTGATAGCCTACTTATTGACGAATTGTTCATTATCGAATAAATCTTATTCCTGGTTTGACCGTAACTTAGGGATGAGAATTTGAATTATATAGGTGTTGGGTTTAGATTAAAGAACAATGGCATCATTTTAGTTTTTGATCTTGGAGGAACAACTCTTTCAACTGCTCTTATTCAACTCGAAGGATAGGGTATTATTGGAAAAGAAAAGGATACTGTTGGTGAGGTTATGTTCCAACCATCCATGTTGAGTTGAGAGACCTTTGGTATTGACGACCATCTGATGTATTAACTTATAATTCCAAATTCAATAGATACAAACAGGAACGACATGCGGAACCTTGTGGACAAGGTTTTTAAAAAGGAAAATATCATTATGCAGAGAAATATACTCTAGTATATGGACTCGCTTACTTACTATATAAGTCCAATAAGATGTGTAACTTCGGTCCAAGTAGAGAAAATACTAGATTTATATTATACTGCAAATGCTCTCGTTATTTTAATTTTAGCTATTGAGAATCATAGGTTCTATAACAGCTTCAGAAATCTACCCTTTCGTAATTTAACTATTGAGAATCATAGATTCTATAGCAGCTTCAAAAATCCACCCTTTCTCAGCATGTAATCTTCTTTCATTCCTGTAGTTGTAAAACCGAGTTACACCTACATGTCCTGGCATTTTGCAATTCCATATATCTGGCCTCATTTTTGGACAGCTGCTTCTTTTGATGGAGATAAATTCTCCACACGGTCATTGAATGATTGAGTGGTATATAAAACTTAAGAAAATTTTAGGTGATTGGTTCATCTACTCGAATAGACAAAGAATGTAATGTTAGTTTCTTAAGAATAGAATAGATAAGGAATGAAATGAAATTAGTATTATTTAGTTTGATTTATTCTTAAAAATTTCTAATGATGATATTGTTAAAGTAGTGCTTTAGCATTTTTGTACAAACTTTATTTTGATCAATAAAGCGAAAGGTAATTTTCATTAATTTGATGTTCATTTATTTATGAATTGATGTCGATCTTAAATCGAATTAATAAAGTTTATAATACGAAACATAACATGAAAGAAATCATGATGAGATTATGATAATGAGATTCCTATCATGTGCAATTATGTTAGTGTCTAAATTATCTCTAGTCATAGGATTAATGAGATAAGACGTTAATTCTGATAGATTAGCACATGTTATACTCATTGATTTGATCAAGCAATAGATCTCATAAAGTGTAAACATGAGATGTTTAAAGTTAACATGTGGATACTTAATAAGAGTAATAAATACATCGGATGACTCACTATGAGATTATCATATGAATGATATATTAACTATCAGTGATTAATCTCATCATAGCAATTGTGCAAATATCCTTAGATTTGAAGTAATCAAGAATATCTTAGTTACTGATTATGTGCTTTGACACCATTCCTTGTTGCCTCAAGACGAGGTCGCTCATAGGATAGTAATTGAGTATAACTATTGGTATTTGAAGGTAATTAGATAACTAATAAAGGATTTACCACTCCTGATTGAAGGAGATGATATCCACGATCTCTTGTTAGGATCATTATTCGAAGTCTCTGACCAAAGTAGTTATGTGTCATAAAGAGAGTCTTCAATGACACATAAAATAATGAGATCCTCAGGACAAGAACTAACATCACTTGGAGTAGACGTGACATGATTAGTCTAGTAGGAGTTGACGCATAGCCCATACTCCAAACCAAGTGGGGCATAGGATAGTGAAGGGACAAATTGCACGGTAATTGTTTATAGAAAGGTTCATAAGTTGAATAATTAACTATTAAAAAGTTTTTGAATTAATTCACTTACATTATGGTAAATTAGCATCATAAAATCCTTCATGATTTGTTTAGATTAAGAGTTAATTCAAGTGGCATGAACTCATTCATGATATGCTCGGATTAAGAGTTAATTCAAGTGCTCAAAATAATCGGAAACCTAAGAGACACATGCATAAAAGATCAGATGAAATACAAAGTGTGCATAATTGTCATTTTAAGCAAGTCACGATCATGACCCACTTTATGACAGGTGGTACATAAGTAAGTTCTTCACGTATGTACACACGAAATTAAGTTAAAACACACTCAATTGAGAGACTAAGGATCCAGAAGAGTTTTGGAGGCTGAGAGTAGTGATCTTGAGGTTTGTTCATGAAATTTTATGCAATTATTTCATGAGTTTAATTGCATGTAACTTGTTTATGACCTAACTCCCAATTGAGCATCTACTTGAATTCATCTTGTATGACGCTTTAACCACCCTTATATACTGATTTTTCTTCATCTTTGTGTGTTCTTCACTAGTTGTTGAAGGTGTTTGGTATTTGCTACAACCCAAATAAGTAGAAGATTCAAGAAAGGAGGAGCATTTATAAGGTACATATGTTGTAATTTTATGTTCTTACATTTATGCATGTATAAGATGATCTATTGAACATGTGCAAATCGTTTGCTGGGTTGTGACTGACATGCATGCTGATTTTTAAAAATTCATATAAATTGTAGAAAAATAAATTTTCTGATTTTCATTCATAGAAATGTTTATAAGATATTATATTATGTTTTTGTCAAAGGAAATTGCAACTTAATGTCATTTGCTATATTATTATGAATCAATTTCTAGTCTATCCATATGTTGATTTATGGAAATTTCTAAAAAACAGAATACAGGTGCTGATTTTGAAATTTTCGTAATATTTCTAGAATTTTTTTTCCTTATTTTCTTTCACAGAAATGTTTATAAGGTGTTATATTATGTTTGTGTCAAAGGAAATTGCAATTGAATGTCATTTCCTATTTTATTACGATTTTAATTTCAGCCTGATGCATGTATGAATTTTTGGGAAATTCAAGAAATCTGATGCACGCTTGTAAATTCAAGAATAATTTTATGAATTTTCTTCATGAATATGCACATATGATGTTGCCACGTATATGAAATACATGACACCTATTTTTTAAATGATTAATTATTTATTCTCAATGTTATATGCATGATGGTGGTGTATGTCAATTGTTAGTGGACATATGATGTGTTAGCTAATTCCACTTAGTTCATAAAAAAATCTTAGGAATTAGTTTCTGAAATTTTTTATTAGGCACATTTAGAATGTGTATAAGACTAAAGTTTTTCCAAAATTAATTGAACTTGATTCAATTAATAGATCAAGTCAAAGTCAACATTGATCAGCTTTTTGAAAGCTGATGACTTATTTGATGATTTATGTATATGTGTTTCAGTTATAAGACCTTGAAACATTTTTATGAGATAAGAAATGTATAATTTTTATGCTACTTCGAATAACTCGCACAACGGATTAGCAATCTAACGCTTTAGTCCACTCAGCCATCTATCCCAATTCAAAAAAATATTGGTGCGATCTGATCCATTATCAGAGGTCAATCCCGAACCTGATAGATCATTCCTTTTTCTGCTGATATATGAAATATGGGATTTCATTAAGTGGATTCTTAAGAAAGCACGAATCAGACCATTTGTACTTACTTCAACAAACGAAGTAGCATAAAAATAATATATTTATTATCTCATAAAAATGTTTCAAGGTCTTATAACTAAAACACATATACATAAATCATCAAATAAGTCATCAACTTTCAAAAAGCTGATCAATGTTGACTTTGACTTGATCTATTAATTGAGCTAGCATAAAAATAATACATTTCTTATCTCATAAAAATGTTTCAAGGTCTTATAACTGAAACACATATACATAAATCATCTAGTAGCATACTAAGTATATGTGCTTGAAATTAGGATTTCGGAAAATTTTTGTGAATCGGTCTCTTTAGTATCTAATAGGTTAACTCATTTATTTTGATAATTTTGGCCGTCAAGATAGTTTGACTTGTGTTGAAATTATCTTAAAATTTGAGATGATCTAGGGATGTTTTAGATGACTAATTAATGTTCGAAAATTTTAAAAACCCTAAGGATTAATTTAGAATTAATCCAAGTAAAGCATTGCATTTCTAGTGTGACTAGAAAAGCCATATGTACTAGAACTAAAGTGTTTACTTTGGACATCAAAATAATTGAATTTTAAGGTTCCTAATTGAATCACATTTATAATTCGAATTAGGCGAGACTAACATTAGTACTAACAAGTCACAACCTGAATTAAACTTTCTTTGTGTGTTATATGCATTAGATGTATTTTAAGGGTTGGTTAAATTGGCATGATATGGTAGTTATGGACATAGGCTGAATTTAATTGAAGCATCCATAATTATGTCATACAATTATAGTAACTATCTGAATATATATGTGAGATATATATAAGTCCATCCAAGTATTGATGAGACCAAAGAATAAATCCCTTAACCAAAATATTAGGACTTACGTCTTCCGATGATATGGTACGAACTAGAGTTCTTTTAATATTGGATTATTGGGCAAACTCAGGCTCGCCCTACAGTAATATGTTCAAACCATGAAATTTTGATTTTCATAATAATAGGATGGTCCTAACTGGTAGCGATAATTTATGGGGCAAACTCAAGGTCAACGTGGTTAGATGCGAAGTTGGGTAGTATACATGGGATGTATACGTATCAAGAGTTGATAACCTAATGAGTGTGCTAAATCAACATTTGATGGCACAACTCGATAGTTATATAACTGAATGCAATTAATATAAATGATACTTACTGATTGACTTAAGGTGGCTTGTTGGGCAAACCCAAAGTCATTCTTAGTGATGTTGAATATCGACCTAATAGGAAAAAACTATAAGTTTTCTTGAATTCATAGTAAGGGCTATGGATTCAAATAAAATATTAGGACCCATAATGCATGTAATTAAAGTCCTTATTAATATGCATTTATATACATTATAACGCTCTCTCTCATTATTCTACATTATTGAATTGCCATGATATCTTCGTTTAGTGTGAACTTACGTTCTTTACTAGACTCCAACAAACTCACGGGGCCAAACTTCTTAGATTATCCTAGATGAGCCACTTATTGATCCCCCTGTTGCCGATGCCTCTGATGAGGATAAAAAAGCTTACAATAAGCTACTGGACGATAGTGAGCTGGCTAGCTGTATTATGCAGGCATCTATATCACTAGAATTGCAAAAGCAACATAAGGCTATGAATTCTCATACTATAGTCTACCATCTAAAGGAATTGTTTGATGAGCAAGCTCAGTCTGAAAGGTTCGAGACCTTAAGATTACTCTTCCGCTTTAAGATGGCTGAGGGATCGTCTCCAGTGTAGTATGCACTGATTAATCTACTCAAAACAGTTGAGAAAATTGTCAAGAAGGACAATAAGGCTATGATGCTGGTGGATTATGCTTCTGGTTCTCACAAGAGGAACCAAAGAAAGAAGTCCAAGAAGTTATAAGAGGTGTAGCCAAGAAGAAGGTAAAGGAGAATAGACCAAAGGGAATATGTTTCCATTTCAACAAAGAAAGGCATTGGAAGAGGAATTATAAAGCCTGTCTGGAGTTATTAAAGTAGAAGGCATTAGATGCTCCACCGTCTACTTCAGGTATGTTATTTGTCATTGAGGTTAATAATATTTCTGATTATAATATTTGAGTATTAGATACCAGATGTAACTTACACATATATGTTGATATACAGGGCCTCAAGGATAATAGACCGCTCAAGAAGGGAGAGATGGAACTATGTGTGAGAAATGAAGCAAGATTTGCTGCATTAGCTAAAGTTAATTTTGGATCATTACTATGTACCCGTTGTAACAAAGAACATTGTATATGTTTCATGCCTTAATAAAACGGGATTTTATTTAACTTTTTCAAGCAATGATTGTTTAATTATGTTAAATGAAATGATGTATAGTACAGCTACATTGTGCAATGGTATTTATATATTAGATATGTGCAATCCAATTTTAAGTATCAGTGACAATAAAAGACAAAAATGAGATAACCTAAAATCATCTTACGTATGACATAGTCGACTTGGCCATATATGTGAGAGACGCATGTCTAAGCTATACAAGAGTACTAGTTTAGGGTCATTTGATTATGAATCATATGACACGTGAATCTTGTTTATTAGGCAAGATGACTAGATTACCTTTTAAAGGAAAGGATGAACGTGTGAATGGGTTATTAGACATAATGTATGTGAACCGATGTCCATTCATGTCAGAGGTGGTTTTATTTACTTCATTACCTTTATCGATGATTATTCACGATATGGGTCTAATGAGATATAAGTTTGAAGCATTTGAAATGTTCAAATAATTTAGACATGAAGTAGAGAAACATCTCGGTAAAAATGTCAGGTAATTTAGATCGAAGTGGTGAATACTTGAATGGGGAGTTTCCAAGTTATCTCAGGGATAACGAGACTGTATCCTAGTGGACTCAACCTTATACACCGCAACATAATGATTTGGCTGAAAGGAGAAACCGAACCTTGTTGGACATGATAAGTCAATGATGTGCTTAGCAGATCTACTAAAATCTTTTAGGAGTTATGCTCGAGAATGTTGTTTATGTTACAAACAAATTCCTTTCAAAAGTAGTTGATATTAATTCATATGAGATATGGACTAACAAAAAACCTTATCTTTCTCTTATAAAAGTTTGAGGTTATCCGACTTACGCGAAGCGGATTCAATAGACAACTTGAAGCGAAATCTGATAAATGTCTATTTGTAGGATATCCTAAGGAAACAATTAGATATCAGTTCTACAATGCTTTAGAGCAAAAATTGTTTGCCTCAAAGCATATTGTCGTTTTAGAGAGAGAGTTTCTTTTGAGAAAAGACAGTAGAAGTAAAGTTAAACTTGTTGAAGTTCATGATGCTCAAACAGATGCAGATCAATTACCTGAACTCGAAATTGTTGTTCATAGAGATGAGACAATAGATGAACCTTCTAACATACAAAACATTCGTAGGTCAACTAGGATACGTAGTGTTCCAAAGAGAGAAATTTCTCGTAAGTGAACATAATAACATATATTGCTCATAGATGACGATAAGCCTACAACCTATGAACAGGTTCTGAAGAGTTCAGAATCAGAAAAATAGCTTCTCGTCATAAAGTCCAGAATGGATTCCATGTTTAAAAACCAATTATGAACTTTGGTTGACCCACTCGAAGGGTTAAAACCCATAGGGTACAAGTGGATTTTCAAGAAGAAAATCAACATGAATGATAATGTGATTACTTATAAAGCGAGCTAGTCGCTAAAGGTTATCATCAAATACAATGAGTTAACTATGACAAGACAATTAGCCCTTTAGCCATGCTTAAATCCATTATAATACTCCTAGCCATTGCTGCTCATTATTATTATGAGATATGACAAATAGATGTAAAGACGACTTTCCTGAATGGAAACCAAATTGATGATGTGTATATGATATAACCTCAAGGCTTCATATCTAAATATGGCAAAAAGGTACAAAAGCTTCAGAAATCCATTTATAGATTAAAGCAAGAATTTAGGAGTTGGAACATCCGATTTGATGCAACAATCAAAAAGTTTAGTTTCTCACAAAATCTGAATGGACCTTGTATGTATAAGAAGGTTAGTGAAAGTGTTATCATATTCCTTATGCTATATGTGGATGACATATTACTAATTGGAAATTATATCTCAAGTTTGCAATATGCCAAAATTTGGTTGTTCCAAAGTTTCTCCATGAAAGACATTAGAGAAGCAACTTATATATTGGGAATAAAAATCTATAGATATCAAGGAGATTGCTAGGTCTTTCATAGTCTACATACATAGATAAAGTTCAAAACCGGTTTAGCATGAAATAGTCCAAGAGAGGGTTTCTTCCCATGTACTCATGGGATAAAACTCTCGAAATATGTGTCCTACAAGATCAGAGGACTTGCACTCATTCGATCTCGTATACTTCAACAATAGGATCAATCATGTATGTTATGGTATGTACAAGACCTAATATATCGTATACTCTAAGTGTTACGAGCAGATATAAATCGAATCCTGGTGAGTGTCACTAGGTGGCTGTTAAGAATATCCTAAAGTACTTTGAAAAAGACTACGAATATTTTCTTGGTATATGGAGATGGAGATCATGTAGTGAGCGGGTATACAAATGCCAATTTTCAATATGACCATGACAACTCCAAATCCCAGTTAGGTTACAATTTCACATTGAATAGTGGAGTAGTCAATTGGAAGAGTTCTAAACAAGAGACGACTGCAAATTCAACGACCGAATCAAAGTACATTGCAACTATGGAAGAGATAAAAGAAGTTGTTTGGATCAAGTAGTTCATTATGAAACTTGGAGTAGTTCCGCGTATTGTAGACTCAATAATGTTGTATTGTGACAATAATGGGATTATTGTTCAAGCCAAACAACCAAGGTCTCATTAGAGACCCAAGCATGTGATCAGAAAATATCACCTAATCAGGAAGATCATTGATAGAGGTGATGTGAAGATTGAGAAAGTACTCATAGATCAGAACATCGCTAATCCTTTAACTAAGTACTTCCTAAAATGAGATTTGATTTTAGTATACTCGCTTATAACATTAGATACAAAGGCGATTGACTTTAGTGTAAGTGAGAGATTGTTAGAGCAGTGCTCTAAAGGCAATCACCTTTAGCACTTTTATACAAACTTTATTTTGATTAATAAAGCAAAAGACAATTTTCATTAAATTTGATGTTCATTTATTTATGAATTGATGTCGATCTTAAATCGAATAAATAAAATCCATAATACAAAACATAACATGAAGAAAATCATGATGAGATCATGATAATGAAATGACTATCATGTGCAATTATGTTAGTATCTAAATTATCTCTAGTCATAGGATTAATGAGACTTGCATTGTTAATCCAGATAGACTAACATATGTTATACTCCTTTATTTGATCAAGCAGTGAATTTCATAAACTGTAAGCATAAGCTGTTTAGAGTTAACATGTAGATATTTACTAAGAGTAGTAAGTACATCAGATAACCCGCTATGAAATTATCATATAGATGATCTATCAAATGATAGTGATTAGTTTCATCGTAGCAATGGTGCAAATATCCTTAAACTTGAGGTACTTAAGGATATCTCAGATACTAATTCTATGCTTTGACATCATTCTTTGTTGCTTCAAAACGAGGTCGCTCATAGGGTAGTAATTGGATACAACTATTGGTATTCGAAGATAATTGAATAATCAATAAAATATTCATCACTTCTTATAGGAGATGATACCCACGACTTTTTATCAGGGTCATTACTCAGGAGTCTCTAACTAGAGCAGTATGTGTCATGAAGAGAGTTTTCAATAACATGTAGAGTACTGAGATTCCCAGGACAAGAACTAACATCACTTGGACTAGATGTGACATAATCAGTCTAGTGGGACTTGACGCATAGTCCATACTCTAAACCAAGTAGGAATATAGGATAATGAAGGGACAAATTGTATGGTAATTGTTTACGGAAAGGTTCGTAAGTCAGATAATTAACTATCAAAGATTTCGTGTTAATTCACTTACGTTCCAATAAATTTTTGACATCATAAAATCCTTCATAATTTGCTTGAAGCAAGAGTTAATTTAAGTGGCATGAAACCATTCATGATATGCTCGGATTAAAAATTAGTTCAAGTGCCTCAAATAACCAGAAACCTAAGGGTCACACGTATAAAAGATCGGATAAAATACAAAGTGTGTATTGCTGTCATGTTAAGAAAGTTATGCTCATGACCCACTTTATGACAGGTCTTACATAAGTGAAGAACATAACTGAGTTCACCTATGTACGCATGAAATTAAGCTAAAACACACTCAACTGAGAGGATAAAGGTCCAGAAGATTTCTGGAGGTTGAGAAAAGTAATCTTGAGGTTTGTTCATGCAATTTTATGCAATTGTTGCATAAGTTTAATTTCATGTAACTTATTTATGATCTAACTCTCAATTGAGCATCTACTTGAATTCATCTTATTTAGTACTCTAACCACCCTTATACTAATTTTCTTCATCTTTCTGTTTTCTTCACTAGCGGTTGAAGGCATTTAGTGTTTGCTACAACCAAACAAGTAGAAGATTCAAGAAAGGAGCATTTGCTGTAATTTCATATTCTTACATTCTGTTTATACATGCATATGGATTCTGGATTTTCTGGGGATGTCGTAGTGTTGAAATTTTGATTCTAATACTTCTAGTGCATAGCCATACATGAGATACATGGATCCATAGCTCCCTAACATATGTAATGTCAATAACAAATAAACTAAAATATCTGAGTAATCACACTAACTACATTATTATTATTATTATAGCTAAATAATTACTTTAAGGATATTTTTGTCCAACATATTATTAATGTTATTCCCAACCAATTGAAATAGATAAAGATAAGGGGGTGATGGTGTTTACTTATTTCCTGTATAACCTATTATCAAGAAATATAATGGTTATTACAGTCAACCAAACATCCCGTTAAAGAAAACCTCTCTTCTGATGTTTCCTGTTTATGTCAGTAGGGACTTCTGCTCAACCCTCCCTACCTCTCCAACCATATGCAAGATTTGGATTTGATTGATATGATTCGTACAAGAAACCAACACCCTCAATCACAATGGGGTAAGAACTCCAGAATAGTAAGTTATAATTGTGCAAATAATGTCATTAGCTACACTTATAGGCAGGTCAGAGATTAGAAACCAAGCGAAGGAAAAAACTAGACTAAGAATGAAGATAATTTAACAGAGAAACATAAGCTTTCATGCCCTAAAAAAAGTCAGGGAAAATCTTTGCCAACTTAAAATTATGAAAGAAAATTGAGTAACTAATAGATAATGCAACTGCATGAAGTGATGAATAAAAAGGCATTTATTGAAGTTGTGAACAACAATGCAATTTTCTAAAATTTAATCAAGAACATCTCAAATTATTTCTTAGTATCAGAATCAAATCGGATAACAATGAAGAAAACAATAATTCAACTCATCATACACGTAGACCCTGAACATCCATTACGATCTAGTATTGAAACAAATGGGTTTGTTCCCCATCAGATTATAATAAGGGAAGGTATCAACTTAATGGAAGAACCTAATATACAAATATGGATTTTGGAAACTCTCTAACCTGTCATTTGAATCAATCGGTGAATGGTAGTCCTTGCGATCCTGTTAACAGGATCAATCTTAAGGACAACTCTAAGGTCCTTTGCCCTAAGTTTGTATTTCTCCATACTTTCATACAGAAGTGCACGCTGCACAAGTACAGACACATTTGCATTGTCGTGTTCAAACACCTGTAGGCCCACAAAAGAAAAAAGTAAGACATCCCAGCTCAGTAAAGAAAGGAATCGAGTAGATATTTTATGTAGTTAAAAATAGGAAACAGGATTGAGTATCTTGAAGGCATAATGAATCACAACAGATATCATTTACAGATCTAGGAATATAGAACAAGACTTATTGGACAAGCATTTACTTCTAAATGGCAAGCAATCAATTTTGCAATCTAGCAGGATCATCTAGCTATCCTTTTGATATACTAAGTCATGCAGATATATAATCATGTCTCCCACCCAAATCATACAATTTGGCAGGAATATTGACAACTACAAGCCAAATTAGCAGACTCTATGATAGCCGATATATTAAAATCAAATAACAAATCTCTAGTTCCCAACTGGCGTGAACTGGTTTTGAGGAAACAATATAAAAGAAGACTTCTTTCAGGTAACTTATCTTCATGTGTAGAGTAGATGGTTAGCTGAAGAAAACTATTGAAACTCGTAAAACTGCTGCACATACAGTGAAGCACAAGAAAAAACATACTTATACCTTAGAACAGTCAGCCACTGCCTTCTTATACTCTCCAACTTCTTTGTAACATGATGCTCTGCATGACAAAACCTCTGTGCTAGAGTCATTATCACCTATTTTCCCAAGAAGTACTAAAGCCCAGGACAACCACTTGATGGCATCAGCATAATGTCCCTGTTTATGATGATCCATACCCTTGTTCTTTGCTGAAGAAGCCGTAAGACCAGCCGGGGAAGGTGGCAGCCCTTCAAGTTCAGTTGTGGTGCTATTATTATCATTCCCACCTCCTCCAATATCTGAATCCAATTCCCAATCATCAACTTGAGAGGACTGCAGCGTAGTGGCTCCAACAACTGCTGCAGTACCTCCCGAGCAAAAAGAGGAGAACATATCAAGCGGATCACTGCCTGATGTTTGAACAGAAGGCTCCTTCTGTGAAGAAAAGGTCTGGTTGTAAATTCCAAAATCATCCAAACTTGAACTGAAACCTATACTTGATCCACTGAAATTACTCTTGTTTCTGCTAAAACCACCCGATGGAAATGCCGGTTGGCTAGACTTGGAAGCATTTTGAAAATCGCCAAATGAATCATCACCAACATTAGGCTTCTGATCTCTAGTGGCTGACTTAAAACTAGTTGATTGATGCTTCGATGCAAGATCAACCAATGAACCAAAAGGGTCCCTATTTCCACCCATAACACCAGAAGCTACACCTCCACTCATACTTTTCACCAAAGGACCTCCCAAGTTTGGATCCTTACTATTGACGTTAGTACTAACATTACTACTACTGTATCCACCAGAATAACTGCCAAAGTATTACTAGACCCCAAACTTCCACCAGATTTTGCTGAATTCCTCGTTTTTGGCAACGAATCGGCCAAATTGCCCATCGAATATGCACCTCGATTTGTGGTAGGCCTGGAATTTTTCAAAGGGACATTACTATTACCCCTACTCCCCTGCCCCATAGCAGAGTTAAGCAAATCACCAAACAAGTGCGTGTTTTTCTCGACAATTCCAATCCCAGAACCCAAAACAGAAGTCGTAGAGCTCCAACTCTTACCAAAGATATCACCCACCATCGAAGTAGGTCCATTTAGATCAGTGAACGAGGGTTGGTGAGTCCAAGAGGGCATGTTGGGTTGCCACGTGGGCTTCGGTTGAGTCGATGTCGTAGTCGAAGAATACGATAAATACGCAGAGGAAGATTTGTTCTTTTGGTCGTTAAGAGATTTGGGTCGGTCCAATCCGATTCCCAAATCGAAATCGAAGTTATTCAACGACCCAGATGAACCTTTTCCATAATTCGAGTTCATCTTCGGCCTTTATCTAAACCCCAACACCTACGACAACAAATTCAACAAAGATCTGTGTGAAATCAACAAAGTACCTTATGATTTCCACACAAGTTCAATTCCAGATCAGATGAGAACAAATAGAGCAGCCCAGATCAAGGCTTGGAGGTTGACGGCGGCCGGAGATTCAGGAGAACTAACGGAGATGTGACATTGACGGTGGCTTGTTACAGCAATTGGCGTTCGATCATTCCGAATAATGTTTGCAACTTTTTACCTTTGTCGTCGGCTTTTGAGATGGAGGTTGAGAGTGTTAATTTGGTTCTTTTCGGAGGTTACTGCGAATGTTCTATGCAAATTCAGAAAGTTTTAACTCTTTAGCCTAATTTTATTTTGCGAAATCTCTGGTACCTTCAAATTAGGGTTGATGAATCTCTATTCCAGTATGACACTTCAAAATTTTAGAACCGTTACAATTACAATTAATACTAGTCGCAATTTAAAATAATAATAAAATGATTGAACATTGTAAAATAATAATTTCGTAGTTAATTTTATAATTAATAGTATTAATGTGACATATCAAGTCAATAGAACCATTTAATATAATGACATTATGAATGGGCCAAATTGGCCGGGCCAAATTGGATCCAGTCATTCGAGCTATAGGCAGATCAGCTTAAACATGACTCATTATATATATATATATATATTTTAAGAAAAAATTAAAAATGTATTGTTTTTGATAAAAAATGTTATTTTTAAAATAATAGCCAGGCTACAGGTCAATCTAAGATCCGGTCAAACAGAACATGGTGAGTTGATGGTTAATTCGTGCCCTAATTGGATCGACCATATTCAGCCAGTGATTTACTTTTGGTCCATTTAAACCATGTCAAAATTGGGAGCCAATTAAACCATGCTAATTGGATCGACCATATTCAGCCTGTGATTTACTTTTGGTCCATTTAAACCATGTCAAAATTGGGAGCCAATTAAACGAGACAAATCGTGTCGAATTTGCCATCCCTAGATGACATCTGCACAACACATAATTGACATGTCTTATAATTAATTTTAAATTATGATAAGCTTTTATAAAACAGAAACTTTAGAGTGGTAAGTCCAACGTTCCGACTTCGTTATCACTTTGCAGAGACCAAGACTCTTAACTCGAGAGATATATCTATAATAAATTCTTCCGTCAAAGGATAAGGCAAACGCCACTAATGATTCATCTCATTTGCCAGTGGTGCGTCTGTCCTTGAATACGTAAAACAAAAGCTTGAGACGATGACTACAATACTGGGGATGGAAAATGGGAAAAAGCCCCTAATTTGAAATCTTAATTTTAAGATGAAATTAAACTTCTTTTAGATAAGTTGAGCACGATGTTTTGATATTTAAATTCTTAGGGTATGTTTGATTCACTTAGAATATGTTTGATTCACTTAGAAAAATAATAATATAATTTATAATAAATATAGTGAAAAACGGGAGGAATAAAAATATATATGCCTTTCTTTCTTAAGAGGCATACAATATTATCTCAAAAGGAGGATAAAAAATACTACCCATTCAATCATAATATATTATCAAATATTCTTGTTTATTATTTACTCTTTCTTTTCATTTTATGACAGCTAACAAAGCACCTCCTTAAACTTCACATTGATGTTTCATTCTTCTTTAATTTTTAATCAGTCGTAAGATGGGTCAATTAGATGTAACGTGGATGCTATAATGCCAAATAATAATATTAACGTGATGTCCCACATTCATACTATTAATTATAGGCTTAATGAAAAATAACCTTTGCTAAAAATTAAAATTTTGAATGTTTTATTACTGGGTTTGGTAGTTTTGACTAATATTAAAAAATATAAAATTTTTATTTATAAATTACCTTAGAAATATAACCTATAATTTAAAATTCCAATTTCGATAGTCACCCAAACTTATGAATAGAATCAGCCTAGTATATTTTAGATTTAATTTAGTAATAATGAAAGTATTAAATATGTATATGCTTAAGATATAATTATATTCTTGAAATTTTTAAATTAAAAAATAGAATTTTCTTAAGCTACAACCTAACTTCAAAATCTTAGTATTTAAAGCCTGAGTTTGAGTTTTCCTAATGAAGTTGATGTCCTACCTTAAGCCTAAAGGCTGTCACATAATCAAAGTTATGGATTTCGTACCGTTCCAGTCGGAAGGTACCATACCGACCAAAAAATGGTACAAAATCAGTAAATGACGGTATCGGCTTCAAATACCGGTCAGAACAAAATATTCTGGCCGGTACCATAAGTTTTGGAAATTGCAAGAACTAAATTGCAATTTCCGAAACTTAAAGGGAAAGGTTAAGACCACCAATGAAGTTCTTGTGGTTCAAAAGGGAAAAGGTTTCAAGAAGAAGGGCAC
>JANSVA010446093.1:0-17198 GCA_025504915.1 Erythroxylum reticulatum | reverse complement strand
TTGCTTTATTGAGAGTCATTTGATAAAAGGAGAAGGTTAAAAATGGCCTTTTTAATATACTTATAAGTTCTTATAAGACCTTTATTTAAGACTTTAGGTTATGAGTAATTAGATAAAGTTATGGATAGAGAAACATAAATTTGCAATACTTTAGGTTATGAGTAAATTAGATTGAGAGTTCATTATGAATGCAATACAAGGTCAATATGTTCAACTAATTACATAATTAGATAAAGTTATGGATAGGATAGAGAAACATAAATTTGCTATAGCTAGTCTACAACAGAACTCATTTATACTTGCTACTATGGATGAATTTAAGGTTTATGATGAGATTGACAATATTGCTAACAACTTAGGGGTGTTAAACCTAAGGGTTAGTAGAGAAGAAAAGGGTGGAAGAGGATGTAGAATTGTGAACTAAGGAGGGGGAGGATTTTGTTTAGGCTAAGAAAGAGGGTATAAGTAAAGATGGATAACAATATAGGTAGTGTTAAGATGGTGATATCACCTTTTGTAGGAAGGATATAACCTGATACCTATTTAAAGTGAAAAATATGTGGAGCTAGTAATTGATTGTTAAAACTTTTTGAAAGAGAACAAGGTTAAATTGATATAAACAAAGTTTAATTATTATGTCCTATATTAGTTGAATCAATTGATTCTCATTAAGAGAATGGATCGAGAACTTCTTATTATAATTTATAAAGAGAAGAAAATAGTGATAAAGAAGTGTTTTATGCTAAGTTATAGATATAAGAATCTTTATTAAAGGTTGTAATTAAAGTTCCAAAAGTATGGAGTATCACAAGGAGATAGAGGTTGGCATAGTTATGGTGAATGTGGAGGAAGACCAAGAAGCCACAATGGCTTATTTCATTTGTGAACAAATTCTAGAAATTGCTAACATTATTAAGCTACACCATTACATAAAGTTAGAGGACGTGGTTAACATAGCCACAAAGGTACAACGACAATTTAAGAAAATGCATTTTAACTATTTGGTGTATCTAGTGCAAGTTATTTATTATAGAGAAATATGGAGTGAAAAGGAAAATAAAGATCTAAAGCCAAAATATGAAGTAAACAAACTAAAAACGCAAGCACTAAATGGAGAGAAAGCTAAATTTGATTCCTCTTTAACAACTAAAAATAAAGATATCAACTGTTTAAAGTTTAAGAGAGAGGAAATATAGTTTTACAATTTCCTAGTAAAAGAGCGTTGATCTTAAGAGAGGATAGCGAGTACGTGTTTGAGAGTGAAGAGGAGGTGGATGGAGATATTTGTAATTTAGAGGATACTAGTGATGATAAATACATTGAGAAACTTAAATAAGGAAGGATGATACCCATTAAAAGGATGTTGAGTATATATTTAATAGAGAATGATGTGAATAAACAAAGGAATAATCTCATTCGTACAAGGTATTCTATCAAAGAGCGAGTATATAGTATGATTATAGATAAAAGGAGTTATATGATCATAGCTAGTATAGAGTTAGTGGATTATTTGGGACCACTAATAACAGATAACCTTAAATTGTATATTCTATAATGGTTAAATGAGAGTGAGAAAATTAGGGTAACAAATGAAGTGTTGGATTATTTCTTAATCGATAGGTACAAGGATAATATGTAACGTGACATAGTTTTCATACAAATGAGTCACATTCTTTGGCAATTTGATAGGACAACCATGCATGATGGGAGCAAAAATAAATATTCTTTTACATGAATAGTAAAGTGGTCACCTTTACTCTAATATCACCAAAACAAGTTTATGAAGATCATCTTAAGATTTATAAGAGTAAGTATGAGAGATTGGGGGAAAAATGAACATAAACACTTTAGTACAATTCAAACACTTTTGGTAAAGAAAGAAAAAAGAAAAAAAGCATAAAGAGAGAGGGGCAAGTTTGTAGCGAGAGTATGGATATAAGAGATATGTTCTTAGCTAAGTATCAAATCCTTTATAGTTGAAAATGTTGATTTAAAGACAAATCCTTTTGATGAGAAGAGAAATAAAGACAATTAAGCATCTAGCTTAGCTACACAAGCTTCTATACAGGATAGGTATGAATAAGGGCTTGGAAAAGTTATTAATAGTTCAAGTGGAATGGTGAAAGTTGCTAGAGGTCTATTGAAGAACATTGGGAGACTATTAATAAGGAGTAACGAAAAGAAGGCCAAAAAAGCTCTAATGATTCAATAGTGGATCTTTATATAAGGAGTGAAACCTTGCTTCTTCAATAGAATAAATTGAAGCCTATAATGATGATTTAAGTGAAGGAGTGAGTTGAGGAATAAGGTTATAAAGTGTGACTACTGTTGAATATAAAAGTAAATTGATGTCAATCTTTCGTTGGTTTTATAATATGGAGAAATAAAAACAAATTGACGCTATAGTGGTCTTATAACCAAAGTCAAACTCTTTATTATTTATACATGTAAAATTCCAAGGAAAAAATAACACCCGTGTGCTTTTTTGATAGGCCAAACTTGTGTAATTGAGAGTTTTAATTTTTTTAAATTTTATATTTCTGTTAAAAGGACTAATCTTCTAAATTTATTTAATTCTTTCTGAATTAAAGTGTATAAAGAATGTATTTTCTTTTTAGGATTCTAGTTCTTAGGATTTTATGTATATAAAAGTTTTCTTATTGATGTAATTAAGGAGTTTTTTTGTTTTAGGTACTCTAAAAACTTATCTTATCTATCTTGTTAATGGTGATTAAACTCTAGAATCTTATCACTCATAATCCAATCTTTTATATGAGTATGGAGATTTGATCATGTCATTCAAGCTTTAAAATTTATAAGCCTTCAAATACCGGAAGCGCATGAATCACAACTATAGTATAAGAGGTAATCTAATCCTTAAATCTAAGGCCAGCAATATAAAAAACTCAAAATAATCAATGCAATGGAAAGTAATCAAGAGAATTGAATTCAACCACTTAAGTCAGAAACTAAACACAAAGGAATTAACAATTGAGCAACATGCAATCACAATAGAAATCAACCTAAGGAATTTACCAATTTATAAGAAAGGGGATTTTATTTATCATTAATGGTAAACTAGTTGACTATGTGTTAATGGGTGTTGGTTCTAGACGATCCTATGGCTGATTACTCTCTCTCGAGTTATAATCATTAAATCCTAAATTATAAACCCTAATCAGATTATGGAATTTGCAATCTCTCAATTCATAAATTATCCAAAACTCTAATTAGATCTGAAGCCCTCTAATAAACTATTGGAATATCATGTAGGATCTCTCTCTGCATAATTATCTATATGATTTGTCACAGTTTCTATTAAATCGCCTAACTCTCATTAATCTGATTTAATCATTTTTCATTTAGTTCACCCTCTCAATTTATTACTAAATTATGTAAAAACATAATCAAATCACGACATTCATCTAAATAAACACAATCGACTAAATTATCATTAAATCAAAATAAAATCCCAAAGGAGAGTTTAGAACATCATCAATATTCCAAATCCTATCATCATACTATGCATCTCAATTCTATACTTAATAAAATTGAAATGAAAGGAAACATAACTTGGAATAGATGATGGAAGGCAGCAATGTCAAAAATCCTCCTAATCCGGGAAGCACGTCAAGTTAGCTTCATCTTCCTCTTTTCTCTCTCTCGGGGTATTATCCCTTTAGGGTTTCAACAGTGGATATATTGAAACTCCTCTTTCTCTACCTCTTTACGTTATTTTTATACTCTTTTATGTTTTAGGTATCCTTAGGGTTTTTTTAAGATTTGAAAGGTTCAAAAAATCCCTCGAAACATCAAGTTTGTGAGTGTCTGCACGTTTGCTCGACATGGCGACGATCATGGCTCACATCTAATCCTTTTGTCATCATCGTGGAATGCAGGCCACGATCCTTGGCCAAACTTGGAGCTTTCATCATGATCATGCCCTACCTGCCACGATCATGGGCTTGTGTTATGGCTCGGAGTCCCTCTGAAACGCCTTTGCTCTTCGATATTGACCCTAAAACACTAGCAAACTCATCAAGGTATATTAAGAATATGATATTTAAGCTCAAAGACTTGTACTAACCCATAAATCACTTAAAACATAAATAAATCACAAACTAACATAATTTTAACCTAAACGTATACTAAGTGATCAAATTAATGTCTAAACACATATCAAACTATGCCCTAAAACACGATGTTACACTTATCATGATTCATATCATTCTGTGTGTTTTTGTGTTTAGTTTTTTTATCGAACTTGTCTCTCTAGAATTGTTCCTGGTTATGTTCATATTACTACCAAATCTCACTAGTTCTGTTAGTGAGAATTGTATAAACTTATCTTTGGGAATCAACTTGGTTATAAGATTTATAATAATCTTATCTCATAAGAATATATTCGATATCCACTTCTACTTGAGTTATTATGCTATTGGAATATTTTTTTAAATAATAACAAAATTGTATTAATACTATATGATATGGCCCTTAGAAGCAGGGTCACATCCTTAATTGCTTATAAAATCCTAAAGGCAACACTTAGATATGATACAATTTGCATATGGCCACTAATATATGAAAATAACATAACATCCTAGATTATGACTAAAAGTAATATTTATGTAATAATAACATTGTACTCATTGGATTCTCACCATTGGTAAGTGTGCAATCTCTTCATTTATGCTTCATACATCCTACATTATTGTTAGTTTATTATTTCACTCTAACCTCTTTGCATTTGTTTAGGCCCATAACCATTCTTGTATTCTTCTATTTAGTTTTATAGTCATCTACTTCTTATTTTTCTCTTTTTCCTAAAAAACTCTATTGTTCCTCTCTCTCAAAACTACGTAGATGATGTGACTCAAAGGAATTGCAGAGAGAATCTTATGTGAGGAGGTGAACCTGAATTTACTATTCCATACCACTATATCTTCTAATCAGCTCACAGGGTAACTGAGATTACTCTGGATAAGGGCATAACTCGACATCTCCTTAATAATCTCAAAGGTAAAGAACAAATCGTGCACTATTTCTAATTCTAGCTTATATAATATGCATAATTTGTTTATCTCCACTACTTTAACTCAACTCTTTGTGAGTAATTTGTTTTTAATAGCTAGCCACAAAATGAGGCTAGCTTTGGGGCTAACATGCTGGTTTCATACTACCTTGTGCCCTTCCCTTAATTTTGTAAGAAGTATTCAAGCATTGTTTGCTCTAAAATTCACCATTTCTGCCTCCTTTCCATATAGTGATATCTTCCTTGTCAAGGTTAGGGACATAGTTTAGTCCATTAACCAAAATTTTCCCCAATCCCTTTATATTTCTATTCCATTGTCTTTCCATTATTAGCTCTTTCACTTTAGAATGAAATGGATGTATATGCTTTATTTGTTATTATAACTAACTCCTTAAAATAGGTCCCAATTTGCTATAATTTTCAAAACATAAAAAAGATTCCTCTATATTTCCACTATGCTTTATTATAATTCCCTGAATCCTATCTCTCTTCATCATTTTTTGAAGTGTCCACAAGGAATTGGTCTATGGATTTATGACCCATAAATTGGAATTTTGTAAGTAATTGTTATAAACCTATCTCACCTATAAGGACAAAGATCCTCCATATTTGTCTTGCCATAAACATGCTGTTAACAATTTCAATTGAGTAAATACCCAATCCCCCCTTTGATTTAGGATTACCAAATTCCTTCTAAGATACTTTAACATGTAAATAGTTAGTAAGGTTTCCACTTTATATGAAATTCTTTATTGATCTTTCCAGAGCCTTTATCACTCATTTGAGTATAGCTAGGTGATTAAACCTCCCAATTGGAGTCTATCATCATATGAAATATACCTATTATTCCAAAACCTTAATTTTCTATGCGTTGCATCCAAGACTGATTGATAGTCTTTCATACTCAGCTTTATATGGAAAATTGGAACTCCTAGGTACTTTAAAGGTAATTTCTCTAGCTTTTCAATAAATTCAACTAGTAGATCAACATATTCCCCCTAGGATCGACACATAAATAACACTTTTTTCCTTGTTAATTTCCAATCCTGACATCAAAGATAAATTACTTAATACCTCTATAATGATGTGTATTAATTCCTTATAAGCCCTATAAAGCAATAAGATATCGTCTACAAAGGCTATATTAGATATTATGCTCCTCTTACAATTGGCTACTCTCATTGAATATCTTATCTAGTATTCAAGAGATTCCAATTAAAAAAAATGTAAAGGGACAAGGGATCCCTCTATCTTAAACCCTTTTTACCTTGAAAAATTAGAGTAGATTCCCTATTAACAAAAATTTTACAAGAGACCATAAAGAGAAATATTATAATCCATTTTATAAATTGAACAAAATTTCCTATAGCCTTAAATGATTTTAGAATGAACTCCCATCAGATTGAATCATATACCTTATGATATCTAGCTCGAACACATATTCATTTACAAATTTCCTCCTTTAATAATCCTTAACCATAATCTGAATTAACATTATGTTATCCCTAATTATTTTATTCTTAATGAAGGCTTATTTGTTAAGGTTAATTACACAACCAAGTATTTCCTTTAGCCTTATAGATAATATATTGGCCATAATTTTTCAAAGCATATTATAATAAGATATTGGCTTATAGTCCACAATCTTAGCTAGATTAGAATTTGTAGGAACTAAACAAATGTAGTCCTTTTCAACTCCTTTACCATAGTCCCCTCGTTAAGTAGTTCAGCCCTATAATATGCCAAGACTTTTGAAAAAACTTGGCATTCCAACCTTAAAACCCTAGAGATTTCTTAGGGTTAAGGCTATATAAGGCTTTACTGACATCTATGAAGTGAATTGAGCTGAGAATAGTAATCCTTAATCTTTAGTAACCAAGCCAGAGCAATATTCATTTAATATATGCATATTTGAGAGGCAATACTTATTTAAACCTAGGAACTCTTTAAAATGAGAAAATACTATACCTTGAATTTTTTCATTGGACTTAAAAAAATATTTCCCCCAACATCCCCAACATCCTGGATAAAAACCATATTATTTCTATCTTTCCCTAATATGATTGAGTTATAGAAGTAACTAGAGTTACTTTCCCCATTTTGGAGCCATAACACTCTGAATCTTTGCTTCAGAAAGGAAGAGTGATACTTTGAAGCCTAATAATATTTTGCAAAGTCCATTTTCTTTTTGACCATCAATAAATTATCTTCAAATTTGGAATACATTTCCTTTTAGATCTGTTTTAGTTACTTTCTCTAGTTTACAAGAAATTTCTTTATGTTATGAACTTTGATCTTATTCTTTTAGCTGAAATTTGATAGCCTCTAGTTTCGTAGCACATTTATAGGCTACAAACTCTCCTGCTTGAAATTCCATTCTATTGTTAACAACTTCCTTACAACCCTCCACCTTTATGAGATAATTATTAAACATGAATTATAAGTACTTATGAGTAGAAAGCCCCAAGTTTACCTCTACTGATGAATGATCAAAGGAGGTATTGTTTACATAATGTGCTTTGCCTTTAGGGAACATAGATAACCATTATGAGTTCACCATTAAGTGATCCAAAAGTTTTTTAGGATCTAAGAAACCTACTACCTATTACTCTAGGTTAAGAAGTTCCCATCTTGTGTTAAGATTAATGACGTTCACTCTATTTATGCAATCTCAAACCCATTATTGAAAGGAATAAAGCCTTTGTACTTTCCTTTCGCTTTATTCAGATGTAAAATATTGTTGAAATCACCATTCAACAATAAAGGGTGGATCATCCCCCTATGCACATTCTCAGGCTCCTATTGTTAGACCCTTAAGTTCAAATTGTGGAATCATATTGGTGTTAGTGAGCCTTAGTCAATGCTCAAAACTCTAGTTCATAGAATAAGGAAAATAGTTGTAGGTAGGCAAAGAAAATAACATTATCAATAAAATATCAAGAGTAGGTGAACATTGACATGCATTGGTGCACAATGATGCATATTATCAAATTTAAGTGCGAGATTTAACAAGGGGGTCGTAAAGTACATAAACTTATAAGGATTAGTAAATAATGACAAACTTTAGTAAATTTAGGTTATAAACCAATGTGACTACACCAAAACTATGCTTAGATGGACCATTCACAAAGATAGCTTGGGTGGTTAAATGGAAGGTGCATCAAGGCATGTTTCTTTAAATTGAAATCATGTAGCAACACATGGAAAGTATATGCAAGTAGTGGCCTAGGAAAGTTGAAGCATTGCCTTACATAGTGGGTGTACTTTTTTAAGTAGTGAGAAAGTGGGTCAGATGATATGGTAACAACTTTTCATCTTTTAAAAAATTATCCTGTGTGAAAAGTTGGAGTTAGTGGCCTAAAGTGTATATCTACATACTAAGTTAATGGAGTTAATGGAAGAAGTGGCATCTCCCCACCATTTTGGTGCAGTTAGTAACGAAAGTGGGTAGTTTAGCTTACCTGGTCCCTAAGTTCTTATAAGCCTATATAAAGGTATCCGTTATAGTTTATTTGTGTGAAGCATTGTACATTCAATCATTTATAATAGATTTGAAAGCTTTGGTAGAAAGTTTTTTGGTTAAAACTTTCATTAGGGAGTTCTTTTGATCAATGTTCTTGAAAAGTTCTTCAAATAGGAAGAAACTCAAGTTCCTTTGTATTATATCTTGTATAGTTGATTCAATAAAAGGTCAGCTTTGATATAGCTCTCTTATTTGGCTATTTTTTTATTGTTTATGAAATACACTTATATTGTGAGAGTACGGTGAAACACTTAAACATGAGTGACATGAGGCTTTCAAAAATAAATGTAATTGTTATTTAATGATCATAAGGGAAAGGTTGAGTTAAGCTTTGTGATTTAAGCTTGATTACCATACAAGAACTTTGGCAAAATAATCCAATTCTTCTACACCTAAAAAAGTCCGTGTGATATCCATCATAGTTTAGTTCTTTGAAAGGCCAAATTGAAAGCAAAAATGAAAGTAATACATATGGTACCTAGTAGGTTGTTAACTTCAATCACCATATGGATCATCTGGCATAATGTATGGTACTCTAACACATTAAATTCTAAGTAATTGAGAGCTACAATGATTCTTCTATTCAAGCAATTCAAATTACTAGTAAGGATTGTCCTTCTTTCTGTAAAAACCAAGTGCACTACTTCAGGTTGCTATTTTTATTCTAGTCTTTAATAAACCCTTTATCATGGTTTTTATATCTAAAAGATCCTACACTACTTGTTGTTTTATAAGGGAGTTCAATCCCTTCACATTCCATGCTACTATAGACATGGGGGTTAATTATTTTGCCCTTTAGGGCCTTTCCTTCTTATTTTCCTCTTAGAATTTCTTATAGACTAGGGGAATTGGTAACTTTTTTAACTTTATTGTGGGGAGGAGCTTCCTGTTTGTCCTTATCCTTCCAAAATTGAGGGTTAATAAACTAATCCTCTTCTGTATGATTCTTAGCCCCTTATTAAGCCTCTCTAATTAATTTTCCAACTCTCAGAGAATGAGACGATTGTTCAGATCAACATATTGATTCTTTTTCTCCCTTATTACCATTTTTTGTGATTATCTTTATAGTCTTTTCTTTCACCTTCTTACTATTGTAGGGCCTTATAAGACTTCAATAAATCTTTTGACAACTTCATCTTTATAATTTTCCTCTAGACTTAACTTGTGAGGATCCTATACCCCTTCCTCCCCTATAAGCTTATTATACTCTCCTATTTCAAAGAAATTCCTAGTAGACTTCCATTCCTGGTTTACTTTCTTATAGCTTGGAATCCATAAGTAACTTTGACTTCTTATTCCACCAAACCTCCTTCCTTTACAAGCTTGGTCAATTTTACCATCTGAGGTAGATCTTAAATATAGTGTAATGTTAGAGTTATGTAAATGTAGTGCCCTAGAAAGTAAGTGTATTTATATACAACTTAATTTTCTTCTAGTTACTTTTGTAATGAAAATATTTATTATTAATAAAACAAAAGAGTTTACTTTTATTTGTATGAGCATTATATATCTAGTCCTAATGCACTAAGATTCTTTTGTAAGTAATATACATATACATGGAGATGTATGGGAAACATGTATATTATTATAATCTAAATTAGTTGATTCACAATTGAATAATCAAGTTGGTCACTTGATTATGGTTTAGACTGTAGTGTTGCGGTATATCTCCATATAAGTAAAAGAGTTTATTTCAAAGGAATGAGAAGTTTCATATCAAGATAGTAGTTAACTATCGATAATGGCACTATTAAATGAATGTGGAATCTAGTATATTTTTAAAGAGTAAAGTCGGCCGTTACTTTAATCTTAAAACATACACAATAACATTCTTTTATCATGAACCACAATCTTGATGAGTGGTGAACTCATATGTGTTTCATTATAATTCTTGATATGATTGGAATGGATCTTTACAGAGTATCAATCCAATGTAAGTGTCGAAGGCATGATACATTTATCAGCAAAGTGAAAATCAAAATCTTTTTTCAACAATGTAGAAAAGGGTAAAGCAATTGTAATAAAATCTTTTACAAAGCGCCAATAAAACCCCGCATGCCCCAAGAAAGACATTTTGGGAGATGCAATGACCTAACACTATGCCACTATCTACTTTAAAATGACATTTCTCATAAAACAAAACCAATCTTTTTTTAATACATTTACGAAGAGCACATTCAAGACGAAGCAAGCAATCATCAATGCTATCAACATAAATGGTAAAGTCATCCATAAAAACCTCAATATTTTGCTCCAATAAATCATAGAAGATTGCCATCATACACCTTTAAAAGGTGTCTGGAGCATTACATAACCAAATGACATCCTTCCATGCCTAGAAGTTGTTGGACCTTATTTTTGGAACCCAACATTCGGAGTCGTAAAACGTGAGCAAACTCATTCTTCCATTTCAAAATAGGTTTTGGGAAACCTCCAACGAGAATTTTAGTTTGACTTTTTCATAAAATTCGTTCACCATTTTCTTAAGTTTCTAATGACACAAAAATCATTCAATTTGGTCAGAAATCTGAAAGTTATGGCCCAATCACTTTCGGACACTATTATTAAACTGAAATAATACACTATAATCAACTTCCCTTAAGAAATTGAAAGTATTAGAGACTGAAATAAAATTAAATTCCTTCGGATTATTTGTATCTCTCTTCTCTTAGTTTATTTATAAGTAAGAATCATCTCGTTTAGAGCTCTACAGATTAAGATATCCTCAAAATACTGAAGTATGTTCAGTAAAATATCCAATACATACTCTTCCAACTGATATCCTTAAGTTTGATTCAATAAATCTTATCCAAATCAATACATAAAGTTATAAATATATATAGAGAGATACAAGAATGAGTTAGGAATCCAATGCTTTAAAAATCAAGTCATTTGGAGGTCGGACGACAAAGTTATGTCCAAAAGAGTGGAACAAGTTCAGGTTTGGGGGGAGCTTGTGGGTCGCGGTTATGCAAATGCATGATAGTGACCTACACACGTGCGGTGCGAGATCGTGACTTTCGCGTAATTCCACATAATCGCGATTGTACATTTTCACGATCACGACTTCTCCCTTCCTGCTTTTCTTCTTCTGACTTGTATTGGTAAAAAGGGCATAACTTTCACTACAAATATCAGATTAAGGTCATTCAAAGACCATTTTAAAAAGGACTTCTAGACCTACAAATTCTATGCAGACCTCAAAAACAATTTTTTGCCTCTATAAGGGTCAAAATTTCAAAACAATATAGTTGTCCTGAGTGTCCCTCTTAAACAGCATCACAAACTTTCAATGATCATATCTTTCAACTCTTTTATCCAAAAATTTCATATTTTATATCATTAGAAACCTAAGATGATAAGCTACAACTATTCAGGAGACAATTTTATCTAATTAAGCCTAGATTATTCCATTTTTCCTCTAAAGTCAAAGCACAATTCCTATCTTTCCTTTCCATAATACATCTCCCTTATATGTAACGATAATTCGTATTCAAAATTTATCATCTCAAATTGATAACTTATTTAAGTGTACCTAATTCCAACTTATCCTCATCCTTAATTAATTCGTATTTCAACTCCACCTCATCTGTACCCAAATTCCCATTTCAATATGACAATCATCCATATCATTAACACCATAAAACAAGAGTTTACAAAGCTTTAATAGCATTTCAAGCCACAATACGTTAATATTCCAAAATCCCCAAATTACACAAGATACTTGAATAATAATTGGTCAAAAGGCAATTACAGTCTTGTTTCACGTAACTACTCCAAAACAAAACAAAACATGCAAATCCAGAGTAATGTCTTGACTTTCTTTCACTCGGTCTCTTATTCATCACCTGAATAAGGGAAGGAGATTGGGGGTTCGCTTAAAAGCTCGTGGGTAGAAGTTTATAATCGATAACAAGCAAAACCATTGAAATTATTCATTCGTCACAGAAAATTCTTATTAAATTCAAGAAAAGCATAGTTTTTAACCAATTCACAATAATACGGTAATGCAAAACAAATGGCTTGAGAGTTCCGTGGAATGAAACAGAGAAACCAAAGTTTACTCCGTGAACAAAAAGAGTCCAAATTCTCAGGATCTAATGGCCTCAAGCTGGCAGCTGGTAGAAGGCTATGGATCAACGTGCACATGACTAGTGAAAAGTACCTCTCCTGCCCAAACACAATCAAACTTCAATGCTCAATTCATTTCCATACATTTTCATATTCTTATGCTTTTTCCACTTTTTCTTTATACAAAAAGCCATGACACATTTTCATGGCATAACATGATCATATATCACAATGCATTTTTCCACATTCACAACAATTCAAATCAAATCAATTAAGCATATACACACATTTAAGCAAATACTTTAAATCATTTAAAAGAAATATATACACATTTATGAAGTACTTGAAATCATTTATTCTATTAATTTGGAAAAACTTTAATGGCCCATTATTTAATTATAAACATGAAACCCACCTTGATTTCCTTGCTTATAGACTTGCTCAAAGATGTCTCTCCCTTGCTCTTCTTGCCTCTGTTGATTTCCTTTATCAAAGGCAAAATTTCCATTCAATAGGAATATCAATTGAGAACCCAAAGGAACATATTCATAAAATTGATCCTAGAATCCTTAAACCCATACATTTCTTAAGCTATATGAACCAAAACCCACCTCTCAAAAATCCAAAATATTAAGATCAAACTTACCTTGAATCTTTACCAAATAAAGAGTTTGTTGGCTCTAATGGAAGCTCTCATCTTCTTCTACCTTTTTCCCTTCTTGCATAACTTCAAAATCACTTCTTAGGAATAAGAAAAATAAAAACTTTTCTTTTCTTCTTTCTTTCCTCTCCAAAACCGAAACTGTCTCCTTCTTCTCTCTTCTATTCGTTTCTTCTCTCCATTTTTATCCTCAAATCATGCAAGCCGACACTTCTTATTTCAATTTTGCCATTAATGATTCTAAATTGTCCATTTTGCCTCTCCATAGAAGCTTAGGTTCTTTAAACCTTAAGTGATCTTCCTAAAATGCCCTTCATGCAATCTTACTACCTTAACACTTTAATTCAATTTAACCTATGTCATATAATCTTACGAACATTAACATAATAATGACTACTCCAAAACTTAAATCCATCAAAACCTCATAATTATTTAAATCAAGCTTAACTAGAGAAAAAAATCTGGGGACCAACACCTTTCTCTTCTTGCCTCTCTTGATTTCCTTTATCAAAGGCAAAATTTCCATTTAATAGGATTATCAATTGAGAACCAAAGGAACATATTCATAAAATTGATCCTAGAATCCTTAAACCCATACATTTCTTAAGCTATATGAACTAAAACCCTCTCAAAAATCCAAAATATTAAGATCAAACTTACCTTGAATCTTCACCAAATGAAGAGTTTGTTGGCTCTAATGGAAGCTCTCATCTTCTTCTACCTTTTTCCCTTCTTGCATAACTTCAAAATCACTACTTAGGACTAAGAAAAATCAAAACCTAGCTTTTATTCTTTCTTTCATCTCCAAAACCGAAACTTTCTCCTTCTTCTCTCTTCTCTTCACTTCCTCTCTCCTTTTTTATCCTTAAATCATGTTTTTTGCCTCTTCCTTAAAAGCAAGCTAACACTTCTTATTTCAATTTTGCCATTAATGATTTTAAATTGTCCATTTTGCCCTTCCTTATAAGCTTGGGTTCTTATAACCTTAAGTGGTCTTCCTAAAATGCCCTTCATGCAATCTTACTACCTTAACACTTTGATTCAATTTAACCTATGTCATATAATCTTACTAACATTAACATAATAATAACTACTCCAAAAATTAAATCCATCAAAACCTCATAATTATTTAAATTAGGCTTAACTAAAGAGAAAAAAAAGTCTGGGGGCTAACATTTCTCCTCCTCTTAAAAGAATTTCGTCCTCTAAATTCTTATCTGAATGATCAAGAGGTAGGGACATACTTCTTCTTATGCTCCTTCATTTTCCTTTTAACTTCAACACTCGAATAATTTCTTTCAAATCACCCTAGTTAATGGATTCAATCAATTTTCTATGACTTATTTAGATATCACACTATCTTAGATATTTCCTTATTACATACAATTTTTTTTCCACTTCTTGAGTCGATAACACTAATATTAGATCATATCGATATTTCTTAGCATACTTGACATCTTGCACTCGATCTAAGCACACCTTGGTAAGGTGATACTCTCATAAACATTTCATCCTTCGTTTCATAGTTCACATATCTATAGTATCAATACACTCAACTCTTAGGTCTATCTCACTGTATTTGGTGTTGATCCACCAATTTCATTCATTTGTCCCGCATCACTTAATTCCTAATATAGATCAATTTCACTTATCAGTAACATCTCTAATCAATTATGGTTTTTGACCATCTATGGCCCTATTCATCCAAATAAAGAGGCGGATGACTCTTTTTGTCAACTAACTCTTCATACATTATTCCAATGAAATGACCATGATAATGATTATGATGCTTAAAGTCAAATAGAACTATACATTGATCTTATGTTCCTATGGACTCCAAACTACTAGCCGTAAGCATATCTCTAACAGTTAAGATTGTTGATAATTCAAAGATTCAGTCACTTGATTCTACATTCTTAGCCGCTAAATGATATTCTGGTGTATTCCTACTAAGATGTATAACTTACGTTACCATTTGTACTTTTGTAACAATCTCTTTGTTCTATCACCTTTATCAATTACACATACTTCTTACTTCAATCACAAAGAGTCATTTTTCCTATTCGAACTCAAAATTCGTATTCACTTTGATTTCTTAGTAAGATTCACAATTTCCGAATCCTCAATTTGGGCTTGGTTAATCCTTTCATATGAAACTGATCTTCAATTCTATGGTAAATTTTACTTGATTTGCCCAAATTTCAACTCTACATTATATGCTCCTTTTTGCACTAGATCTGATGACCTCAATATCTAAATTCGTGCTTCACTACTATAGGGATTTCTGCTTAATGTATCAGATAGAACACTAACTTACTGAGAAATACTCATTTGTACCATCATAATCTTTTAATGCTTCTATCCATTGTCTCAGTCTCGTGTTCAATTCTCTTAACTATACAATTACCTCAACTTTAATGATCTATATATTTATATATATATTCAAGATGTTCCTATACATATACTATCTCTAACTTTCAAAGCAATCACTACTGTAGCAGTTTTAAATCATGTATCGAATAATCAACTTATAGGACTTTAGTTGTCTCTATACATGCAAAATCACTTTATTATGCAGCATTAGATTTTATCCAAATCTCTTATACAACATCATGGTAAACTGTAAAATCTCCAAATCCAGATGATATAATTAATGTCGGTGTTATAATTCCTCAAATTTGTTTTTTTTTTACATCCATGATATGTAAGATTAATCTTAATGTTCAAAAATATTCTCTTCATTTTTGAAATACACTCTAAATATCCTCTATGATCATAATCACGAATTGATCCATTTTGCTGAGATCACTTTAATCTTCAATACGATAATACTATCAGCGCATATGTTAACTTGAACAAATGTTTCCAAAGCTCTATATGCCTATGATTAGTTCTTATAATTCCTTAAATAACTAATTCCTCATTTCTTATGTTATTTTCAATTTCCCTATCGACTTCTTTCCTCGAATGATTTTCCTAATTCATTCGATTTCCTCTGATTTCACACTGAATTATTCTACTGTCTGCTCATTTATACTAATTTCTTCACACATTTTAATTTATTTTCAATCTTAATTTCCTATGTTGGTAACATATTCATCAAATCTTATTTAGGTCTCTTATACTTAATGTCACCTCAAATTCAAGAATCCAATCACATAGTTGGGTACTTTACATCAAAAAAATGTATATACTCCTAGTAACATATTCTACATCTTGTTCTTGAGTCTCCATCAAGATTAGGAATCCAATATCATTTCTGATTTATTCTTTCATTAATCATTCTTAATATATACTATCTAATTTGCTTAACCTAATTCAATAAAATTCTTCTTCGAAAGAAGATTTCTTGATACTATCATCTGTACTGTTCATGTCATGTTTATCAATCAACCGCTATCATCATTACATTATCAGCCATCCTTAATACCTCGCAAAAACCCATTTCTATCATTTTTACAAGGTTATAACATTCTAATTACCAAAACTCAATGAAGTAGTAAACATAATTACTGTCGCATATGCCTAGATGTGTATCATCAAATCATCCCATTTGTCTACATATTTATCTCCAACTATTCACAAATTTATATCTTACATGATTTGTACTTTGATCTCCATTGATCCTAGACGATACTCTTCTCTTTACTTTTGAATTCATTTCTCATTGTAAAATCATTAACAATCTCAATCTATCCCCTATTGATCATTATAAGCCTTTTTATGTGTTACTCTAGTTCCTCTTAGAATTTAAACTATGGGAACTCTGACTAACAAATATCTACTAAGTCATAGATTGCTTCCTATATCATCTCCACACATATAATAAATATATGCTAAATATTCTCACTTGTTATGGTGATCCCATTATCAGATATGTACTCACAATAAGAATTCAACATAACCTTTTG
>JANSVA010445993.1:0-17218 GCA_025504915.1 Erythroxylum reticulatum | reverse complement strand
TGTTTTACTTCATTATCACCTTCATTCCATTTCTAAACTATCACCTTAATTCATCTCATTTCAAGACACCATAGTACTCTTTTTCATTTTCTTCAAGCTCATTTTAACTCATCTCTATAACACTCCAAGAGATCCTCGTTAATACATCAAGAAAACATCACATAAATCCCATTCATTTATTTATCAATTTTATGCACAATTTCTATATCATTTCAATGATCATTCTAACTCAAATCATCCCAACAACAATTTATGAAATATTAGTCATTATCATATGTGTAAAAGTAAGAGATAAACATACCCAGGTTTTTTCATTCACGTTTTAGCATATACATATTACCATTTAATGATCATTTGACCTTTAACTAACATTAAACGTGTTCATGTAACAAATTATGAAGAGTAATTCTTTAGACTTACTTGTTTACTCCAAGATCTTCAAATAACACTTAACCCTAGCTTACCATAGCCTACACAATCATCAACATGGAGGTGGAGTAGGTTAGGTTTTTAGTAACAAAATGAAGAAAACTACAAGGATCTTGAAGAAACAAAGTAAAGGAAAGCAAGATCTTAACGTGATGAGGGTGAGGGTGAGAATATCGTGAGTGAAGAAAATGAAAAGGATGAAGAAGAGAATATAAACGTGAAAGAAAAAAAAGACGGTCTTTCAAACGTAAATAATGTGGGTTTAAAAGCTTGGTAGGTGTCATGACACTTACCATATAAAGAATTATGCTACATGCATTTCTACTTAAGCTAACACATGACTTTAGTAATCAGTCTATTTGTCTCTCAATTTCTAATCCAATTGTCTCTCAATTTTTAATGACACTTTTCATTAAATCTTAATGTCTCTTATAAATAATTTCAGCTGTCATTTGACACATAATTCTACTAACATTTAACAATTGTCTTGCCACTTGATATTTTTCCTAGTCCGAAAATACCCTTAATTCTAAAAAATTCTCAAATTTCACCAAAAATTCTAAATCACTATTTATACGCACCAACTCAATTGTTATGACACATAATCCATAATTCACATAATAATCACATTAAAACAATCATTTATACCCAAAAAAAGTTAAATAAGGGCATGAACAAATTATCGTAATGTGTTCAAAATTAAAGTTCATGTGTGTGTATGCTAACATTATGCATGAGTATAAAATGCATTTTTCTAATCTCTCATTGTTATTTCTCATTTATAGAAATCTAGGGTTCAAAACCTTAGTATGGAAATAGGATGTTATAATTCTCCTTGCCCCTAACAAATTTTGTCCTTGAAATTCTTATCTGATTGATCAAAAAAGTAGGGGTATTGTTTCCTCATATGCTCCTACGTTTCCCATTTAACTTCATCACTCAAATATTTTCTTCCAATTGATTATTGTTAATGGAATCAATAGGTGTTTCAATTAATTATTCAGATACCACACTATCTTATATATATTGATTACTCATAAGTTTCACTTCCTATATCGACAATACATCTATGTCAGATCATATCGATATTTCTTAACATACTCCTATGTAACACAGTGTGAATATGATATATCTTTATTAGTAAGATTAACTTAAGTTAATGGTCCTATACTCTTAATAACTTCAAATGGACCAATACAATTTGAGCTTAGTTTATCCTTTTTCCTAACCTGAGCATACCTTGCCAAGGTGATACTCTTAGAAACATTTCATCTTTCCCTTGATAATTCACATCTCTTCAGTGTTAATACACTTAACTCTTATGTCTTTCTCACTTTATTCTATATCTTCAGTGTTGATCCACCTAATTCATTCGTCATTCTTGAGTCACTTAATTTCTAATATAGATCAATTTCACTTATCAACAACATCTCCAATCAATTCTGGCCTTCAACTATTTTAGACCTTATTCATCCCAATATAAAGGCGTATAACTCTTTATGTCATATAACGCCTTATACGGTATTTTAATGATATCATTGTGATAATGATTGTTATGCTTAAAGTCAATTAAAATTCTATATTGACCTTATGTTCCTATCAACTCCAAAATATAAGCTTTAAGCATATCTCCAATAGTTAAGACTATTGGCAACTCATATATAAAGGCATTTGCTTCTACATCCTTAGCTATTAAATGTTATTTTGACGTATTCCTACTAGGATGTATAGCATACATTGTTATTTATGCTTTCTCTAATAATCTCTTTGCTCAATCATCTATATCGAGTAAACATATTTTTTATTTCAATCATAAGGTATCATTTTCCAATTGAAACTCAAAATTTGGATTCATTTTCAATTTCTCAGTAAGATTCATAAATTCGAAATCCTCAATTTAGGCTTTGTTAATCCTTTTATGTGAAGCTGATCTTAAATTCAATAGTTAATGATACTTTGATTTGCCCAAACTCGACATTCTATACTATTTATTGCACTAGATTTGGTAACCTCAATATCTAAATTTGTGCTACAATGCTATTGAATTTTCTATTAAATGCATCAAATTACAACACAAGCTTTACTGGGTAATACTCACTTGTACAATCATAATCTTTAAGTAACTTTATCCACTGTCTCTGTCTCATATTCAATTCTTTCTAACTTCATAATTTTCCTTAAACTTTTATGATCTAAATAATTTCGAAATGTTTCACCCTACACTATATCTCCAAAATTTCAAAACAATTATTATTATAGCAAATTCTAAATCATGTATTAAATAATCAACTCATGAGGCTTTAATTGCATCTATGCATACAAAATCACTTTATTATGCTGCAACTTATTGCATCTTAATCTTTGGTGTGAAACATCGTTATATACGACATAATCTCCAAATCCAAATGATATAATTAACATCGTTGTTATAATTCCTCAAAAATCTTTTTACATCATCAGTTTATAATATTTACATGTTTTTCCTCAAACATTTTTGTCAAAGGGCTAAGATCGGTAAAAACTCCTTAACAGTCTCTGGTAGTATCTAATATACTGCTAGTTCTAGAAAACTCTAGATCTCTGATATATTCCTTGAAGTTTCTCACTTCTTTATTACCTCTATTTTCTTTGGGTCTCCTAATATTCCATGTTCAAATACGATAAGACTTAACATTTTATTTGATCAAGCTAAGATTCACTCTTATTAAACTTGGCATATAATTATTTATACCTTCATGATATGTAAGTTTTACCTCAAGTATTCAAAATATTCTTCTCAACTTTTCGAATACATTCAATATATCATCTATGATCATAGTCACTAATTGATCCAAGAAAAATTGGGACACTTTATTCTTTAATACCATAATGCTGTCAGGGGCATTTGTTAACTTAAATAGATATTACCAAAACTCAATGTGCCCATAATTAGTTCTCATAATTTCGTATGCAATTAATTCCTCAAATGAGGTAATATTTTCTCATGTTATTTTTAGTCTCCCAATTGACTTCTTTTCTTGAATGATTTTCTCCATTCATTTGATTTCCCCTTATTTCTCATTGACTTATTCTAATATCTGTTTATTCATACTAGTTTCTCCATATATTTCAATTTATTTACAATCTTAACTTCTTGAGTTGGTAATATATTCATCAAATCTAATTTGCATCTCCTGAACATATTTGCATATAATATAGTGTGAACCTAAGTTCCTTTAGCAATAGCAATAATGTCACCTCAAATTCAAGAATCCAAAATGCATACACTCACAGTAGTATATTTTACCTCTTATGCCTAAGTCTCAATTAGAAATGGGACTCCAATATTCACTTCTGATTTGTTTCATCATTTTTCATTCTTAGAAGTAAACCATCTGGTTCACTTAACTTAATTAGGTGAAATTCTTCTTCAAAAGAAGATTTCTTGCTACTATCATCTATACTGTTCATGCAACCCTTATCAATCAACTGTTTTCATCATTGCTTTTCAGCCATTCTTAGTACCTCAAGAAGATCAATTCCAACTATTCATGATCTCTCAATAAGAGCAATTTCTATCATATCTTACACGATTAGCAAATTCCTTATCATAAAACTCATTGGAACAGTAAACATATTCATTTACTCTTATACTCCGGTATGTTCCATCAAGATCATTATATCTTATCTAGGGATGTATTTTTGTCAAGTCACCAATTAATATCATTCACTAATGATACCTGGATTCCAATTAATTCTAAACAAAAATTCTATTTTTGTGTCGACCATGATCATGTTGGACCTTTTCACGATTGTGACAGAACTAAATAATCTCAACCATCATCATGGGGACTATGCTATGATCGTGTTCTACTTCTTTTTACTTCCTTTTACTCAAATTTATCGCACAAAGTAACATCATTTACACTCCCTCAATCTATCTCCATGTTGGCCTCCGGATTTTTTTTCCTTTAGTTAAGCATGATTTAAATGAATTATAAGGTTTTGATAGATTTATTTTTGGAGTTCAATTGTTATTTCTATGTTAGTAGGATTTATTTCATTGGATTGTTAAATTAAAAAGAGGTAAGAATACATGAGGGCAAATTTGGCATAACACTTAAGGATAAAGAGCCATAAGGCATGAAGGAAGGGCAAAATGGACATTTTAGACTCATTAAGGGTATAAGTGGAAGAAGAAATGTTGTCTTGCATTTTAAAGAAGGAAGAAAACGTGAATTGAAGAAGAAGAAGAAGAGAGAAAAATGTGAAAACAAAGAGAGAAAGAAGAGAGTTTCGATGGTTGAGAGAAAAGAAGAGAGTTAAGCTAGGGCCATCTTTCTTAGTTTTTAAGAGAGATTTTAAGGTTGCTCAAGAAGAGAAAAAGAAAGTGGAACAGAAGAGCTTCCATTTAAGCCAATAATCTCAATATTTGGGTGAAGACTCAAGGTAAGTTCATTTTCAATCATTTGGACTTTTGGAAGGGTTTTGATTCATGAAGCTTAGGAAATGCATGGGTTCAAGTTTTCTATAATCAATTTTAGTGAATGTGCCTTAGTGGATCTCAAATTGGAATTTCTATTGAATTGGGAATTTTCTCAATGTTAAGGCAATCAAGAGAGGCTAGATGAAGAAGAGGATAGGCATTTTTGAGAAAGTTTATAAGCAAGAAAATCATGTGGGTTACATGTTTATAATTGAGTAAATAAGCCACAAATGTTTCTTTCAAGAAATGGAAATAAATGATTTCAACTACTTTATATATGTGCAATTATTGTTCTTTAAATGCTTTAGGAAAGCAATACATGCTTTGTATATGAATTTTGTGGATGAATTATGAAATGAAAAATGGAAATGATTTTGAAAGGATATCAAGTTTATGAAATCATGTTTCAAAAATGTGTCATTTCGGGCAACAAGTTTACAAGATGTGAAATGCATGATTATGTGGTTTTATGGTAATTCCATTCTAATATTTCAAGTGCACTTCTACAAAAGGCTTCTCCCACCTGCCTGCTAGTGGTATGGAGCTCCTTCGCGGACTCCACTAAGTTCACAGCTATGCAAAACTATTATGTAGGACTGCGATAGTACGTTCTGTTCATGGGTAAACTATAGTACATTCTGCTCACGACTACACAGGACCATTTTGTGGAAATGTGTAGTAAGTTCTGCTTATGGACCTACCCAAACCATTCTAACATGCTTATGTTTTTATGATTTTGTGAACAAGTTGATGAATGCATAATTGTGTTGTTTGTGAATTGGATTACATGACGAGAATTTGAAAAACATGTGCTTTATGAATTCAATATGAATTTTCTATAACAAATGAATATTTTCAAAGTTTTGCTTATTTCTCTGTTATAAATTGTTACCCATGATCTTTTAGGCTCACCTCCATTCCTCCTCATCTCCAAGGCATCGCTCCGAACTTGCATATTTTTGTATTTTAAGTTAGTTTATGGAAAACACAAGGTTTTAGTCGATTTTTTTAGGATTACTCGTTCAAGTAAAGTTTGTATGTTTTGGGTTTTGATGTAGTGTGGCTTGAAATGCCCATTAAAATTTTGTAAAATTCTTGTATTTGGATGTTAATGAAATATGAATTATGTATGGATGATGTTGAGTTGAAATTAGGTATACTTAAACAAGTTATCAACTTGAGATGATGAATTTTGAACATGAATTTTTGTTATATATATAAGTGAGATGTTATGGAAAAGAAAGATAAAATTTTTGTGAATGATGAGAATTAGTTATATGTGATGAATCAAATGAGTAGAAATTAGAGAGTCTAATGAAGTAAAGTTGGTAGTTGAATGGTTATGCACATGACCTTCCAAGATTGTGCATTGCATTTTCAAGTTTTCATAGGGGAAAACTTTGTGTTCTGAATTTAGGGGAAAATATGTATTAATTTAGGCTAAATTATACAAAGTTGTCTTCTTTAAAATTTTATCTTATCTTTCTAGCTTTCCAATGATATATAGTATGAAATTTGTAGATAATGTAGGTGAGAGAGATGATCATTATAAGTAGTGATGCTGCATAGGATAAATATGCGTGACAGCTTCGATAGCGCTCACACTAAGCACTCTCGCGATTGCACTAGGCACTCTTGTGATCACACCAAGCACTCTCGGGATCGTACTTTTATCCTCACAATCGCACCTTCATTCCTCGCGATTACACCTTTATCCTCGTGATCGCACCTTTATTCCTCACGATCACACCTGAAGGTTTTCCAGATCTGAACATGTTTAATTCTTTTGTCCATAACTTTGTCATCCATCCTCCAAATGACTTGATTCTTAAACCAATAGATTCTTAACACATTTCTATATCCTTTCACAAAAATTGATAGCTTTTGGTGTGGATTTCAAAAATATTGATGGAAAAAAAGTGAGGGAATCGATTGGAAGAACATGAATTGCTTATTTCACTGAACAGATTTCAGGATTTTAAACATATCTTGATCTGTAGAGCTCCGAATGAGATGATTCTTATTTTAGTATAAACTAAAGTCATAGAGCTACAATTTTTGTAAAGAATACTTTTTGAATTTCCCCTTCTTAATTGGTTTGGGCTTCGAAATCAGGGCCCAAAACTTTTGGTATTAAAGCAAGAAGATGAACCGATGATGGTTAAGGAGGTTACATTGAAATAACCCTACAGGGTGATACGCTCAAGTCTTATGACTTTGGAGTTGGACTCCAAAAATGGGGTCTAGCATGTTTGGTATCAAAGCCAAGTTTTATTATCTTACATGGGCATTTTTTTAAATATATGTCAAGATACATGTCAGACATTAGCAACTAATCCCTAGTCTGAGTCGCATGAGTATGAGTTGCACGCATGAGCATGTATTAAGAGTTTAAGTTAACAGATTAGTGAGAAAAGTGATGCTTTTTCAGAATGTGAGAAAATGAAAGTTTGTGGATAACTAAAAACGAGAAATAGTATATGGGTAACTATGACAGATAATGATTCAACGTATTTGTATTGATGGATGTATTATTGAATATGACACCAATATTGTACTGTGGTATTATATCCTCGAATGTGATAAAGATTTGAATGTATTATCATAGATTGCTTAAGGAAAATAAGGAGAAAAGTAGAAATAATGAGATTAAAATGTACAAGTAGAATGTAATGAAAACAAAAATTGTTATGATCTCAAGAAGATGAAATTGGAACTAAGTGGTTGTTTGATTAATGTGACAAGAGTTATAATCCACCATAAGAATATATTAGTAGAATTGAGATCAAAATTTCATGACATTTATACATCTATAATTTTGAATTGATTAAGAATATACATATGGGAGATGAAATAAATGACAATAGGAAGATGACATAGAAATAAGAAATCTTCTTACGAAGAAGAATTTCGTCAAATTGGAATTCTTAGGGGTTCTCAAATTGGAATTCTTATTGAATTGGAAATTTTTTCAATGTTAAGGGAATCAAGAGAGGTGAGAGGAATAAGAGGAGAAGCATTTTTGAGCAAGTTTATAAGCAAGGAAATCAGGTGGGTTACGTGTTTATAATTGAGTAAATAAGACATAAATGTTTCTTTCAAGAAATGGAAATAAGTGATTTCAACTACTTTATAAATATGCAATTATTGTTCTTTAAATGCTTTGAGAAAGTGCTACATGCTTTGTATATGAAATTTTGTGGATGAATTATGAAATGAAAAATGGAAATGATTTTGAGAGGATATCAAGTTTATGAAATCATGTTTCGAAAATGTGTCATTTTGGGCAACAAGTTCACAAGATGTGAAATGCCTGATTATGTGGGTTTATGGTAATTCCATTCTGATATGTCAAGTGCACTTCGACTAAAGGCTTCTCCTACCTGCCCGCTAGTAGAATGGAGCTCCTTCACGGATTTCCCTAAGTTCACAGATACGTAAAACCACTATGTGGGACTGTGATAGTACATTCTGTTCACGACTACACAGAGCCATTATGTGGAAATATGCAGTATGTTTTGTTTATGGACCTACCTAAGCCATTATGATGTGCTTATGTGTTTATGATTTTGTGAACAAGTTGATGAATGCATAAATTGTGTTGTTTATAAATTGGATTACAAGACGAGAATTTGAGAAACATGTGCTTTATGAATTCAATATGAATTTTCTATGGCAAATGAATGTTTTCGAGATTTTGCTTGTTTCTCTATTATAAATTGTTACCCACAAGATTTTAAGCTCACCCCCATTCCTCCTCAACTCCAAGTGATGAGCAAGAGATCGAGTGATCGAGAGTTAAGACATCGCTCCGAACTTGCACATTTTTGTATTTTAAGATAGTTTATGGAAATCACATAGTTTTAACCTTTTTCTTTTAGGATTACTTTTTCATGTAAAGTTTGTATTTTTTGGATTTTGATCTAGTTTGCCTTGAAATGTCTTCAAAGCTTTGTAAAACTCTTATCTTTGGATTTTAATGAAATATGAATTGTGGACGATGTTGAGATAAAATTAGGTATACTCGAAGAAGTTATCAACTTGAGATGATAAATTTTGAACAAGAATTATTGGTATATATATTAGTGAGATGTTATGGAAAAGAAAGAAGATTTTTGTGAAAGATGAGAATTATTTGTAAGTGATTAGATAGTTTAATGAAGTAAAGTTGGTTGTTGAATGGTTATGCACATGAAATTCCAAGTTTGTGCATTGCATTTTCAAGTTTTCATAGGGGAAAACTTTGTGTTTTGAATTCAGGGAAAAATCTGTACTAATTTAGGATGAATTAAACAAAGTTGTCTCTTAAAACTTGTATCTTATCTTTCTAACTTTCCAACGATAGATGGTATGAAATTTTTGGATATCGAAGTTGAGAGATATGATCATTATAAGTAGTAATGTTGCATAAGATGTATATGCAGGACAGCTTCGGTCGCGCTCAAACCAAGCACTCTTGCGATTGCACTAGGCACTCTCACGATCGCATCAAGCACTCTGCGATCGCACCTTTATCCTCGTAATCACACCTTCATTCCTCACGATCGCATCTTTGTCCTCATGATCGCACCTTTATTCCTCACGATCGCACCTGAAGGGCTTTCCAAATTTGAATATGTTTAATTCTTTTGGGCATAACTTTGTCATCCGATCTCCAAATGACTTGGTTCTTAACAAATAGATTCCTAACACATTTCTCTATCTTTCCAGAAAAATTAATAGCTTTTAATGTTTATTTCAAAAATATTAATGGAAAGAAAGTGAGGGAATCGATTGGAAGAACATGAATTGGTTATTTCACTAAACATATTTTGGTATTTTAAATATATCTTGATCTATAGAGCTTTGAATGAGATGATTCTTGTTTCAGTATAAACTAGAGTCATAAAGATACGATTTTTCTGAAGAAGCCTTTTTGAATTTCCACTACTCAATTGGTTTGGTCTTCAGAATCGGAGCCGCCCAACACTTTTGGTATCAGAGCAAGAAGATGAACCAATGATGGTTAAGGAGATTACATTGAAATAATAGGGTGATACGCTCAAGTCCTATAACTCCGGAGTTGGACTCTAAAAATGGGGTCTAACACTCCAACTGATCATTATAAAGGCTTTAATGTGTTACTCTATATCATATCATGAGTTTAACTATAGGGTTTAAGACTGAGGAGCATTTAATAAGTCACAGATCACTTCCTATATCATCTCCAAACATATAACATATATGTGCTAATAACATCCCTTGTAAAAGTAGTCACATTATTAGATATGCACTTATAATAACAAATCAACTTACCTTGGGGGCTTTTACTTATCTTGTTCTCATTTATCTCCTCTTCTAATCATCATTTATTCTATCTTACATATGTATATTCGCAATCAATTTAGAATTATAGATACATAATCATCATAAAATTCTAATCTCAATTCCACTAATATATTCTTATGGAGGATCATAACTCTTGTCACATAGTCAAACAACCATTTTAGTTCTAAGTCTTTTTAAGGTCATACAAAATTTTTGTTTTCATTCATTCTACTTGTATACTTTAATCTCATCATTTCTACTTATATCTCTATTTTTCTCAAAAAATCCATGACAATGCAATCACTTCTATATCACATTCAAGTATATATCACCATAGTATAATATTGACGTCATATTCAATAATACATCCACCAATACAAATGCATTGAATCTTTATTTGTCATATCTAATTATTTACTATTTATCATTTCTGAATATCCACAAACTTTCATTTTCTCACATTCTGACAGATCATCATTCTTCTCATTGCTTTTAACAACTTAAACTCTTAACAAATGCTTATGCTTGTGACTTATGTAAATGTAACTTAGACTAGGTATCAGTCGCCGCTACATGCTAAGACATGCCTAAAATTCATACAACTTACATATATTTCGAAAAGTCTATGTAAGATACTAAATTTAGGCTCTATACTAAATTATAACACCCTACTCTCATAGGGCATATTCCCGAACAAACCATCAGTATTTGAGAACATACTCTATGAGGGTGGCATGCTAGAATAGTCAAATAATCATACTCATTGCAATTTTGTCACACATCACATGCATATTTCGAAAAACCAATAATCAATTAATTTCATTTACAAACATTTCTAATTTGTAAAGTTATTACAAAATAGAATTATTCATATACATGTGATACAATAATTGCGGAATACATTCTTTAATACAAAATAATGAAAAATCTATGCAAACGCGAACTGATCCTAACCTCTATCTCTTACTCGAATGTAGTGGCTAAACTAAAATTTATCTAACTGGAGATCTTCTTTAAGCCTACAAAATGTTGCAAATCTTAGGTTGAGCTTTGGGAACTCAGTGAGTGGACCATCCTCGTTGGCTCACTCATTCATATAACACATCAATCCATCAATTCAACATATTAAGTCATATACATTTCATATTCACTTAATGTTGAAGTTATGTAAATATAGTGCCCTGGAAAGTAAGTGTATTTACATATAACTTAATTTTCTTCCAGTTACTTTTGTAATGAAAATATTTATTATTAATAAAACAAAAGAGTTTTGTTTTATTTGTATGAGCATTATATATCTAGTCATAAGGTACCAAGATTTTTTATAAATAATATACATATACATGGAGATATATGGGAAACATGTATATTATTAAAATCTAAATTAGTTGATTCACAGTTGAATAATCAAGTTGGTCGCTTGATTATGGTTTAGACTGTAGTGTTAGAATTTATCTCCGTCTAAGTAAAACAGTTTACTTCAAGGGAATGATGGGTTTTATATCATGAAAGTAGTTGACTATCGATAATGGCACTATTAAATGAATCTAGAATCAAGTATGTTTTTAAAGAATAAAGTGGGTCATTACTTTAATCTTAAAACATACACAATTAGCATTCTTTTATTACAAGCCACAATCTTGATGAGTGGTGAACTTATATGTATTTCATTATAATTCTTGATATGATTGGAATGGATTTTTACAAATTATCAATCCAATGTCTAAATGTTCAAATTATTAATAAAACATGTATAAGGGAACATTCACTCAAGTAAAGAGTTTATAGTGATATCATCACTTCTAGATGTTTTATAGAGTTTGGTGATTAAACTGGCACCAGTAGTTTGATGGACTAGCTACCTATCAAGTCTTAACACCTAGATGAGATCTTGTGTATTAATCACCATATATAGTAAAATGGGAGATCTAGAAGGAAAAATCAACATAAGGGCAAAACAGTAATTTTACCCTTTATTGTGCGGATGGCTATAATATGGTTCATAATAAAATTTGCAATTGAAAATCTTATTTGAAACATATATTATCATAATATTTTGTAATTTAAGAGTTCAACTAATTGTCTTTAGTGGAATGACATTTGGTTAATAAACTGGAATTAATTCTAATGAGATTAAATTAATTATGGGCTTATTGGAGCTTTAATTATCTAAGTCCAATTAGATTCCCCACTTAGCTTCTAGGAAGGTTATCAAGCAAAGTAACAAATATAAATAGAGGTTTTAAAGTCTATGATTGAATGTTGGGCTTACTTTAATTAGAAGTCCAAATGAACATTTAATATTGGGCTTGACTTTGGTTTAATTAAATTAATTAAATTAATTAAATTGAAATAAAGTTATTAAAGAAAGAAGGAGGGCATATTTTGTTTTTCTACACCTAAATGTGCAGCTGCACATCATTTAGCATTGAATTGCTAAATTAAAGATGGTTTTTATCATGCTTTTATCATCATTAAATGGATTAACGATCTTATCATTAAATGGTTTAATGGTTGTCTTTTAATGATGGCATGTAATGTAATCTTTTAGCATGCATTTGATTAAAGAAAGGAAGAGGTGCATTTGATGTACTATCTCTTCCTTCTTTCATCCATAATCGAAAATGAGAAGGTATCATTTAGGTTATTGGTTTTTTCATATAGCCATTTTAAACAAATGAGAAGAGTCTCATTTATTGACTTTTTTATGATTGATTAAAGAATGAAGTGATGCATTGGATGCGTATCACTTCTTTCTTTCATGATAAGTGAAATTGACAAGGAGAGTAAGAAGTGTTTTTGCATTTTTGACTCACCAAAGCTTGAATAAGAAGAGTTTCATTTTTGGCTTCTTTCTTCTAAGAAAAATCTCCTCAAAATATTTCTTCTCCTTTCCCACCAAAGGACCTTGTTAACTAAGTTGTCCAAGAAGAATAAGTGGTAGATCGGATTGGTAGATGATACAACAATAAGAAAAGGATACATTGACAAAAGAAAGGATACAAAAAAGTCAAATCTATAGCAAGGATGCGGAGAGGATACAAAAGCGAGGAGTCAAATCTGTAGCAAGGATTCGGTATATTTCTACCATCTTGTTCTTATGTAAATTATTTTCCTTATACCATATCATGTATGGCTGAAACATGTTGATTTGGTTATGTTATTTCTTCTGCGTTTTGATTTGGAAAAAGTTTTAAAATCTACTGTTTTACCCAAATCTTGCATGCTTTTGTTTTGGATCTAACAATTAGTATCATAACCATTTTATTATGCATGATTTATATTCCTATATGTGATGTATGGTTAAATTTTGTATGCTGTATATTTTTATATGATAGAAATATATATGTGTATGTTTTGCTCTTTTGGTTGTCCATAGAATATAGTTTTACCTTGTAAGTTTTCTTCGTTTGGTTTGTAACAAAGAGGGTGGCCTATCATCGTCATATTTCCTCCTTGGTTTCATTTTTCTATTTTTTATGATTTTGTAATGTACAAAATTCTGTAATATTGAAGATGGAGCGACCATAGATCAAAGAGAAGAATAGGTAATGGTTTCGGTTTATCCTTTGGTGTATTGGCAAAGTTTCAGTTTTATGAAAACCAAAGTGTTGAAATTTTGTTTTAACAAATTTTCGATTTTATGAAACCAAAGTGCTGGAATTTTTGTTTTAAAAAAGTTTCAGTTTTATGAAATATAAGTGCTGGAATGTTTTTTGAGTGTTAGATTTACTAAAAACAAGTGCTAGAATTTTTGTTTTCATATTACCAAAGTTTCGATTTTGACAAAAAACAAGTGATGGAATTTTTGTTTTCAAAGTGACAATATTCGGTTTTATGAAAATGCCATTACACATTTTTTATCAAATGGGCCTGGTCATGTGGATGAAGAGTTCAAATCAGAAGACCCAAGTCCAAGAAGAAATTTTTGGGCCTAAAAGCCTTGTAATTTTATTTATGCTCTAAGATGGACAATCAAATGTGGCCTATTAGTTCATGAGATGAATAGATAATTAGATGCAAATAGTATGTGATATTATTTATGTGATTGTATGCCATTTAGAAAATTGCCAACTCTAGGCTTTGCCATGCATTCATTATGTATGAGATATATAATAAAACAATATAGAATGGATAATAAATTGCATCTAGACAAGATAGTATTTATTGAAACTTAAGCGCAAAAAGATTGAGTGGGAGAAGATGCTCATGTGAGAGTCCATGGTCTCCATGTGATCGCACATTTGCATGTAGTGAAGTGTTACTCCCTGTCGAAGGGTATGAATCCTAGATCTTGCATATTTTGGGTCTCCTTAAGGACAAGTCCACTAAATAGTAGCAAATGTGACCTCCCATCAACATATGGTTTGCAAGTACTTTTAATAGATGAATCAAATGGTTACACTCTCAACATATTTTATTAGTAACCTACTTACTGTAGCTTTATTAGTAAAAGTATGGACCAAATCATGACACTTCTCAAAAAATTAGGCATGAAGATGCTTGGTAGTTTTTTAAGTAGGAAGGCCCTAGTTTTTCTTTTAATGGATAAGATGACCCACTGTCACTTAGTCCATTATAGATAAGAAAATTAATCGTCGTATAACTTAGTCCATTGTAGATAAGAAAAATAACCGTCATATAAAGTTTTAAATTTTTTAAGTTTTGTCAAATCTATCATCATGTATACATGCATCATGATTTTATACAAAGTTCCAATATTGTTGACTAATATGCTCATATTTTAATAATTTATTTTCAGACATAATCAATCATAATATAAATCCACTCACTTTGCTCTTGACTAATAACAAATTGGAAAATGGAGAGAATTTTAATGAATGGAGACGTAACCTTGATATTGTTCTTAAATATGAACAAATTTCATGGGTATTAACAGATAATGAGTCTACACCTCCGGTGGCAATTCAACTTCTAAGCAAGTTCAACAATATGAGCGATAGCAAAATGCTGATAAGACTACTAAGTGTTATATCTAACATCTGTCAGTGGAATGTTGCAAAATCAAATTGAATGCATGAAAACTGTTAGTGCAATGATCCATCACCTACATTAGATGTTTGGTGTGAGGACCAAGCCTACAAGGGTGAAAGCTATCCAAATCTTTCATAATCTCAGATAAAAGCCTAGCGAACCAATGCAGGATTACATGCTTAAGGTAATCTGTTCGCTTACTAAGGCTAAGATGCTTAGGGCGGATATGGATGCAGACACGTAGATGATTATGATCATCAATAGCTTAAACTCATCTTTTCAGCAGTTTAAGTTAGACTATAAGCTTAATAGTAAGGATTACACCTTAAGTGAGTTGATGAATACCCTCTAGAGTACAAAGGAGATATTAAATATCAAGGCTCATGGATTAGAAGCTAATGTAGCATCTTCTTCTAAGCCCAAGGGTAAAGGCAAGCAAAAGAAGAAGGGTCTAATGAAAAAGAAGGCCCAAACAGGGTCAAGGTCTAACCCATGAAAAAGAAGACCAAAGAGGACACTAAGGGAAAGTGTTTCCAATGTGGTGAGCAAGGCCACTGGAAAAAAACTGTGCGGTCTACCTTGAGTCCCTCAAAAGCAAACAAGGTATGGGTTTCCTAAGTTTATTAGGAACTAGAAATGAGGCAGATTTTGATTCTTGGATATCAGATTCAGGAGCTACTAACCATGTTTGCAATTCATTGCAGGGGTTCCAGCAAAGAAAAAGACTACATAACGGCCAGTTTCAAGTCAAGATAGCAGATGAATCCTATGTTTCAGCAGAATCAGTGGGAGTAAATATCTTGGAATTTCTTAGTGGTCATGGTTTATATTGGAGTATGTATATTACATCCCAATAATTATAAGGAACATGACTTCTATTTTTTGTTTAATAAAATATGGTTATTCCTTATATTTTAAAAATGTTGTTTCAATATATGAGAATAAGGATGTTACTTGTAATGCAATAATTAAACAGGGATTATTCTTTATAGAACCTATGACAAGCTCACTAAACACCACATAATTAATAAAACCAAGACAATCCAATGACTTTAGCATTACTTCAAAATATCTATGGCATTTAAGAATGGGTCATATCAATCAAAAAATACTTGACTGGTTAGTGAAGGATGGGATCCTTGTAGGCTTGGATAATGATCCATTACCCACCCGTGAATCTTGCATTGAAGGAAAAATGACCAAAGCCTCATTTCGTTCCAAAGGAAATATATCTGAATCCACGTTGGACCTAGTACATACTGATATGTGTGGGCCTATGAACGTACAAGGTAGAGTAGGTTATGAATATTTTATAATCTTTATAGATGATTACTCTAGATATGGCGATTTGTATTTGATGCATAAAAAGAGTGAGTCCTTTGAAAAGTTCAAAGAATTTAAAGCTGAAGCTGAGAAGCAACTAGGAAAGCCATTAAAACAACTTCGATCAGATTTAGGTGGTGAGTACTTATCTGGAGAGTTCCAATAATTTCTAACTGACAATAGAATTGTTTCCAACTTGTTAGCTCCTCGAACACCTCAACAGAATGGTGTAGCAAAAAGGAGGAATAGGACTCTATTGGAGATGGTAAGATCAATGATGTCCTATGCTAGCCTTCAAGAATTGTTCTGGGGATATGCCATACAAACAGCAAATCATCTTCTTAACTTTGCTCCATTCAAATTGGTGCCTAAAACACCTAGGAGTTATGCACTGGCCGAGTTCCTTCATTGCGGCACTTAAGGACTTGGGGCTACCCAGCCTATATTCTAAGACTTGAATCCACAAAAATGGAACCAAGGTTAGAAGTATGTTTGTTTATAGGATATCCTACAGGTACATGAGGGCACTATTTTTACAATCCTTAAGACAGGAATGTAACATCCCATTACTTGTGGGGAGGATTAGGATGGTAGATGTGAGTGATTAATGAGAGGCTTAAACATGCTTCTTTATGCTCATGCATAACATGCCATACACTTATAGATGAATAGTAAATTTATCTGCACATGAAAATAATT